>CACSLK010030875.1:6011466-6022361 GCA_902706635.1 Striga hermonthica | reverse complement strand
GTGGGAAAAATAAACGTAAAATAAACACGAAAACACTGACAAAAATGGAACGAACAGTAGCTGTCTTGGAACAACTGTCTGCCGGGATGGAGACCAGAGAAGGCAGCGGTGTTGATCATGATGCCGAGGAAACAAGGGAGGATGCTTGAAGTTTTGGATGTTTTTATTTTTACATGTTTGAAGTATATAGTCGGGGTGCTAGTATGTTGGCATCCTTAGTAGGATTTCACATTTTTACGTATGTAATCGGGGACGTCGGGTTGTTGACTCCCTTAGTAGGACATATGTAAGGAAGTTCCCGACTTTTTATTATGAATGTGATGTGTTTGCATAATTTTCAATCTTGATTGATGTTTGTTGTACAGATCTCAGCGATTGGTAGACCAAGTGTACTGAACTCGGTGCGAATTTATAACGAGATGCCCCAACTCGGATTTATTTATGTTATTAACCGAGTTGTGGTTTTTTGTAAAAGATAATTTTCGAGTTCCACTTTGATCTCTTTCAATAAATTCGGCCACTAGAGTAAGTCGGTATGCAAACTTATTAAGAATTCGCAAAACTTAACACATTTCGGGCCATATGTAAAACAAATATAGTTCACCGAACTTCGTCAGAGTTCGATTATGGAATGGCCCCAACCGATTTGTTTATTTTATGTTCGGTGATTATCGGGGTCCGTCAAATCATGTTTGCTGAAGTGACGCGGACGAACTTCAACCCCAACCAAAGCATGCGTAGGGTTTGGATAGATTATGGGGGTATCAGTAAGACCGAGTGTCGTACATCGGTATAAAATATTAATAAACTGAGTTTCAAAGTTTACATCGGTACCGAGCTATTGCTCGGATTTTAAAAGTGAAAGTCTTTGAACTTTAATTACATCTAAAAAGTAACTTCGTATCCTCGGTGAAGCAAAAGGAAGGTCCGTTCAAAAGGAGAATCGGCTATCCGACTTCGGACCATTCATTGATAGAACTTCTTTAGGAAAATGACATTTCAAGGATATTGATGTGGAGTTCCATCAGGATGAGCTATTCGATAGGCCCCCATGGGGTAGGACTTCAATGATCTGGAAAGGTCCTTCCCACTTCGGTTTCAATGGACCGGGGTCAAGCCCCATTACACGTTTGAGGACTATATCGCCAACCCAGAATGAACGAGGCTTAAATTTAGAGTTGACGTACCTCTCGCTCCTATGTTTGTAAGCGGCATTTTTAAGTTTGGCACGGGTACGATGTTCTTCAAGCAAGTCTAGATTAATTTTCATGTTATCCGAGTTGGTCTCTTTGGTGAAATGTTAAATTCGGTAAGTCGGTTCACCGAGCTCGACCGGGACCACGGCTTCTGATCCGTAAGTGAGTGAGAATGGAGTCTCGCCGGTGGAAGTTCGGGTAGTTGTACGATAGGCCCACAGGACGTGCGGCAATTCTTCGGGCCAGGCCCCTTTGGCAGCATCAAGTCGGGTCTTGAGCATTCTTTATGAGTTTATTAACAGCTTCCACTTGACCGTTAGATTGCGGGTGGTAGGGCGAAGAGAAAAGGTGTTTGATATTAAATTCTTCACAAAGGGACTCAAGTCATTTGCCTTCGAATTGTCGACCGTTGTCGGTGATGATTGAGTTCGGTACTCCGAAGCGGCAAATGATGGACTTCCATACAAAGTCGACAACTTTCTGTTCAGTTATCGTAGCTAATGGTTCGGCTTCAGCCCATTTAGTGAAGTAATCAACTGCTACAATGGCAAATTGGACGCATCCTTTCCCGGTCGGTAGGGGACCTATAAGGTCGATCCCCCATTTGGCGAAAGGCCACGGACTGTAAATTGATTTAAGCTCTTCAGGGGATTGATGAATGTTGGGTGCAAAGAGTTGGCACTTCGGACATTTCCAGACCCATGCGGCGACATCGGTTTTTAGAGTAGGCCAATAGTATTCTTGCCGCAAAATCTTGTAGGATAAGGCTTGTGCACCGGGGTGACTTCCGCATATTCCTTCGTGCACTTCTTCGAGAACATATCGCGACTCAGAGTTGGTTAAACATTTTAGGAGTAGGGCCGAATACCCTCGTTTGAATAATGTTCCGTTGTCCAGAGTGTACCGGGCTGCTCGAATCTGAAGTGCCCGAGCTTCTTTAGGGTCCGACGGTAAGGCCCCAGTTTCTAAATATCGAATAATGGGATCCATCCAAGTCTGAGGTTGTTGTGACGTCACCGGATCAATGACCGCGACTTCAGAAAGGAAGGTCGACGGTTGTTCTTGTTGTCCGACTTGGACATACTCCATGCTCTCCATATCGGTACTCGAGGCTAATCGGGACAGGGCGTCTGCTTGAACGTTAAGAGTTCGAGGAATGTGTTCAACATCGACGGAGAATTTTGATAACTTCTTTTTTGCCAAGGACAAATACGGTGTTAACCGAGGTTCTTTGACTTCATACGATCCATTGATCTGGTTGACAAGAAGTTGGGAGTCTGAAAAGACTTTGAGGTATTTCACGTTCATGGATTCAGCCAGATTCAATTCGGATAGTAAAGCTTCATATTCGGCTTCATTGTTGGTTGCAGAGAAGAGAAATTTTACCGAATGACAGAATAATCGGTTTTTCGGATTTGCCAAAACTATTCCCGCCCCTGCTCGGTTTGCTGTTGAAGAGTTGTCGATGTAAAGAACCCACGGGTGGTTATCAGCATGAACCTCTACAGCCGGGGTGAATTGGGCGACGAAGTCGGACAGGGCTTGTGCCTTGATGGCGGTCCTCGGTTGGTAATGGATATCGAATTATCCGAGTTCAACTGCCCATTTTATCATGCGTCCCAAAGTGTCAGGCCGGTGCAGGACTTGTCGTAGCGGATATGAAGTGCGAACAGTTATGGAATGTTCTTGGAAATAAGGTCGCAATTTTCGAGCAGCAGTAATGAGTGCAAACGCTAGCTCTCCATAGGGGGATAGCGTAGTTCAGCATCATGTAAGGCCTTGCTGACATAATAAATGGGTGACTGTAACGTCCCCTCTTCACGTATTAAGATGGCGCTAATTGCTGAATCACTGACTCCGAGGTACAGGAACAGCATCTCCTCGGGTTTCGGTTTCTGTAACGTCGGAGGGGAGGCAAGAGTTTCTTTAATGCTGGTGAGTGCTTTTTGACACTCTTCGGTCCACTCAAAACGCTTCCCTTTTTTGATGGCTTCAAAAAACGGTTTGCAGTGATCTGTAGACTTGGAGATGAATCGATTAAGAGCTGCAAGTCGGCCAGTTGGGGCTTGAACACCCTTGACCGAGGTCGAGGGAGTTAGATCTTGAATGACTTTTATCTTGACCGGGTTGGCTTCAATTCCCCGTTGGCTGACCATATAGCCTAGAAATTTTCCAGACTCAACTCCGAAGGTGCACTTATTGGGATTTAAAACCATGGAATAAGATCGGAGGATATTGAACATGTCCTGAAGGTGTGTTATATGATCAGGTGCGTTCACCGACTTGACGAGCATGTCGTCTACGTAGACTTCCATGGTATGACCTATCAAATTGGCAAACATCTTGTTGACAAGACGCTGGTAAGTGGCCTCATCATTTTTTAATCCAAATGGCATCATGGTATAACAATACAGACCCCGTGCCGAATAAAATGAGGTGTGTTCTGAATCTTCGGGGACCATAGGAATTTGGTTATAACCGGAGTAGGCATCCATAAAGCTCATCAACTCGTGTCCCGATGTGGCATCAACCATATAATCTATGTGCGGGAGCGGGTAACTGTCTTTCGGGCACGCCTTGTTCAAGTCGGAAAAGTCGATACACAACCTCCAAAGGCCGTTGCTTTTCTTGACGAGGACGGGGTTTGAGACCCATGTTGGGTACTTGGCTTCTTTAATGAACTTGTTGTCGATGAGTTTCTTGACTTCCTCTTCCAGTGCCTTCTGACGATCCGGTCCCAATTTTCTTCATTTTTGAACAATCGGTCAGACAGTTCGATCAAGATTCAACTTATGGTTAGCGACACCGGGGTTGATGCCCTTCATGTCTTCATGTTTCCAAGCAAAAACATCAAAATTATTTTTGAGAAATAAGATGAGTTCTGACCGGAGAGGTTCTTGAAGATGACTTCCGATGCGCAACAATTTTTGAAAGATTGGTTCGTCGATATAGATCAATTCCACTTCTTCCCCGGGCTCGGCTCGATCACTTCGGCTTTTTTTTTTTGAATTGAGTCCTTGGGTCTAACTCGTCCTCTTCTAGGAGTGGCTCCTTTCCAGGTCGTCTACCTCAGTCTTCAGATAAAGGATCCGAGGTGGGAGAAACAACGGCGTCGTTGTTCGATTTCTCGGGAACCGTGTTATCCGGGGTGTTTTGTGGTAGCGAATTTTCTTCATTGACCGGAGTGATGGAATAGACTCCGGAGGACGGTATGAAAGTTATAAGTTCTCGAGTTTCTCTTTGATCTCCGAAATGTGTCCCTTCGCCTCGTGTCGTCGGAAATTTCAATGCGTAGTGAAAGATTAAAACTGCGGCTCGGAGTTTATACAAAGCAGTCCTTCTGATGATCGCGTTATACTCGTTAATGTCAAGAATTTTGAAAGTTTCCATGACAAGTTTGGTGACATCGTCGGAAGTGCCAAATCGGACAGGCAATGTGATTTCACCGATGGGCTTCGAAATACTTCCGTTAAACCCTTGTATCTGATCATTACAAGGTCGAATGTCCGCCGGATCAAGACCCATCTTATCAAAAGCCTTTAACATCAAAATGCTCGAATATGCCCCAGTGTCCACCATAACACGGTGCACTGGGATTCCACATATAGGGACGGTAATTACAAGGGCGTCAGAGTGAGGGTGTGCCAAATGATTTGCATCCTCCATATTGAAAGTTATGGGACAATTACGGTTATTGAGGATGTCTCTCAGATCGGTGGTGTACACTTGCTTGCCTGAGTTGTAAGCTTGTCGGGCCTTGATTTGTCGACGGGATAAGGTATTCCGGGTGTTATTGGTGTTTACACGATGGACAGTGATTTGCATCGGGCTAGGAGATCGGCTCCGCTTGCGCCCCCGGGAGGTTCCAATTGAATCAGAATTAGGTGTTTTCGAGGTGAACACGAATACTTTCTTGTCTCCTTGCCGAATACGTTTCGGCATGGCACCTCGGTCCTCCTCTTCGTCTTCATCATAAGGTTCGATTTGACGTCCTGGCCCGCGTTTCTGAGGATCTGTGTTGCGGTAAAACTTCCTGAGTTGAGGATGACCAATTAAACGCAACAAGGCGGCTAACAGACTCAAACACTCATCAGTGTTATGTCCCGGTGATTTGTGATAATCGCAATATCGGGATTTGTCCAATTTTTCCTCGGGCATCCGAAGTGGTTTGGGATCAGGTAGGATGCCTTTCCCTTTGATTTCTTCGTATATGGTGGCAGCTTCAGCTGAATACACGGTTTGATAACTGGATTTTACATCGGTTGCGTATTGTTTCCGAGCTGCTCTAATTTCAGGGTCATTGGCATCTCCTCGGGGGTATCCTCTAAATTGAGCCTTGTTTTGTTTGTCGAACAATTTGTTTTTCTTTTTCTCGTCGGTTCCCGACTTAGATGACTTCGGATTGAAATTAAAATCAGGGACCGACATGGCTTCCTCGGCAATAATGTGCTGTTGAGCTCGGGCAAGAAATTCCTGGAAGGTGTTTGGCTTATTCTGACACAATGTCTAGCGGAAGGTGAAGTTCGGTTTCAACCCGACAATAGCCATAACAAGCAAGGTTTCGGGATGACATGGCTCCATATTCTGAACTCGGTCGTTGAATCGAGCAATATAGTCCTTGACACTTTCATCATCTTTTGAGTTACGTTTGAAAGGGATTCTTTCGGAATCAAACATACTTGGGCCCCGATGAAGTGAGATCGGAAAGCCGACCTCAACTGTTGCCACTTCCAAATAGAATGAGGAGGAAGAGTGGTACCATTTTTAAGCCCGAGGTCCCAGCGTAAGGGAAAACATGCGACACCGAAGTGCGTCTGAGGCCCCATGCAGATCCATCCACGAAGTGTAGTGACCGAGGTGTGAGTCGAGGTCCGAAGTCCCATCATATAATCCGATTTGAGGAACTTTAACTTTTCCGGGTACAGGTTCCAAAGTGAGTTCTGGCTTGAGGGGGGAGTCGGCTTCCAGGTATACTTGTGCCGAGGTCGAGGTCCGCCGAGGGGGGTCTTCGGGCATCCTTTGCCGACTTTCCAACTCGACGATTCTTCGTCGCAATGTTTCAAGTTCGGATGATTCTTGGCGAGCTCGATTTCTCTCGATATGCTGACGAAGGTCGGTTTGCGCCGGGTTAGAGGGGATTCGGCGTCGCGTATGAGGCGGCGAATGCCGTGAGTGTCCAGATTGACTCTCGGCGGTTTCTTCACGAGGAATTGCTAAGGGATTTCGCCCAACATCAGCGTGACGTGTGGTTTGTTCTGGGTGCGGCTGCGACGTTCGACTGCGAGGTTGAGACGTGGCATGGGAAGTGGTTCTACCACCGTCTTGTCGCACCGATGGAATCTGCGGATTAGCAGGGGTTGTTGGTATTATAGATCATCCTGGAGCAGTCGTTGATGTTCCAGGGATGGTTTGAGCCATTAAAGCAGCGAACCCACGTGCAAACTCCGAATTTTTGAACATAACAGTATAATCTGGGATATTGAGAGCTGTTGTCTGGCGTCTGGCAGACTGAGCGGCGCTGCGACTGTGGTCATCTCGCGATGTATGACCACGATGATCTGAATGTGACATGGCTGCCGGTGATGTAACGAACGGAGCAGGAATCGGAGATTAACCTCAAATCACTTATGAGGCCCTCCTCCTAGCGCCAAACTGTTGTTATGTGATTCCTAACAACGATTTAATTCTGTATTTATTTAATGATTATGACTGATTCGAACGTAAAGTATGGATAAAATACTCAACAATGGCCCCGGTCCGAGGTGAACCGAGGTGAAGAGCTTCTGAGAGCTGTTTCGTGTTTCATCATAAAAGAGTTCGGTTCGGGAAGAAAGATTCGAATCCCGTACAAGTAGTATTAGTTCACTATTTATAGTAACTTTTTTTGGTACATATATCGGGATCTGTGCGTTACTTTTTCAATAAAACTACTTTTTGATGGGCGGTAGACTTAGTGGGCCCCATGTGAATGATAGCAGATCTTGTGGATCGTGAGAGGGGCGTGTAGGCGCCTTGTCACCTGCTTAGGAGGTGACGACCTCGGTTCGTGCTGACCTCGGGTTGGGATGACCTCGGCGAGTAATGATCACATCGGTCTTTTGTGGTCATACCGGTTTGTCGTACGAGTCGGGGTGACTTTGGGTCACGTCGGTGTTGAAGTTAAATTTGCATAAGATGCTGTTCAAGGCCCTTAATTGCGCTTTACCGAGTCGGATGATAACAACTCCCATGAACCGTAGCTCGCCCCATTATTCCAATAAAGGGTCTGCGAGGAGGGGAACATGTTGCTCTGGTTCACTGATTCTTCTGTTCAAAGTACCTGCACACAAGAACAGAACAACTACGCGAAGCCACGAAAACAAAGAAAAAAAAGGGACAAACGAAAACAAAGACAAAAACAAAGATGCGGGCAAAGAACACGAACACGAAAACACAAAATAAAGAGAAATACAGAAAATAAAATCAAACACCAACACAAAATATCCTACTTGCCTTCCCCGGCAACGGCGCCAAATTTGTTGTTGCAAATTTTATTTTTAATTTTCCGAGCACCGAATCAAAGATTCGTTCCCCGGGTCATATCTCAAGGAAAGTTTAGCCGGATTAAATTGTGCGTTTATTCGATTACAAAAAAAATTATAAAATGATATCCTAAACATTCTAATAAATTTTAGTGTGGAATTTTACTATCTACTAATTTTATTAATTTTTAACTAATAAACATAAAATTATAATTAAATAAATTCAATAATTATAAAAATCTAAAGACAATAAGAATATAAAGATGATAAAAGTGTTAGGGAATTGGGAAATAATTGTTTTAAATCCTAATGATAAGTCCAAATTATTTATTGCTCGGTTAAGTGATTCGATAAACACACTAATTTAGAGGTTTATATTCAATAACTTTTCGTAACAAGAATATAAACACAAATTAATATATTTTCGTATCAAATAACAAATAAGCAATACATTTACGAACAAGCTTACTCGTTTGGAGCCGATATCAATTAACTTCTCCCCTCTCAGTTTCAAAATTAATGTGTATCAAACAGTTTTCTCAATTTTTTTCTATGCAATACGGTTGTGTCATCCATTGAATAACCTAGTAATTTCAGCACTTCTTTCTTTCTTCTTTTAGAACTACTAGCAGGTGTAGCCTACATGTTCGAATTTTATATCATTGTAAGATGGCGAGTTTTTTTACGACAATATAAATCTCATTACACAAACAATTAATATGAATTAAAAACAACAATAAATACCTCTTCATAGCATACGTTTCTTGCAACCTCCGGCCACAATTGGTAATGGTTTCACCTATGCTAAGATTATGACGTTCACTTTCGTCAATATGAAGGTTTTTGAAGGTGGAGGTACCTTTTTTTATTTTATTTCCTGGTTATGGACCAGTATGTAGATAAAGGGAGTTAGTTCTTTTTCGTGTATATCGAGATCACAATCCATTGAGATATTTGAGGCGTATTGCGTGTCCCGATATCCATGGCTATACAAACGAAATTATCATATTTAATGTAAACGTACATATATATTGAATATATTAGTAGTAGTTGACGTATTTCATGTTTCTAAATCGCTAATTTGGTAAATTTGCATTGAAGTAGTATATAAATAATATAAGGAATAAATACACTTTGCCTACCTAACTATCCAGAAATTAACACTTTACCTACAAAACTTTTATTTTTACACTTTGTCTACCAAACTTTGAATTTTTATACACTTTGCCATTTTCAGTCACCACCGACAAAATGTGGCAATAAGACACAAAATCCACGTATTAGTTTATGAGGCTGGCGGTGACCGAAAATGGCAATAAGACACAAAAGCCACAAAATTTTAACTTTTTGGGGCTTTTTTCAGAGATCTTTCGCTCTGCTCCTCTAAAAATTTTCGGTCTAGATGTCGTCTTCCAGCGAAACCACCTCTTCTTCTCAAGCTAGACTCATTTCTTTGAGGTATTCTGTAATTTATGAGAAAACCAAGTCCCTTGTAGCCAGTAAACTACTAAATTTTCTCCACAGACGACGCCAAATTGATACGCTAATTGCTTTTAAATCGGATTCAAATCGACAACACCATGAACCATTTTTGCTTTGGGCTCCGGTGACTTACAAAACACGCCAGGGAGAGTTCCCGGCGAAAAAAATCCAACGATCAAGTTATATCTCGCTCATGGATTTAGTAAAACCGCGCTTAAGCGTAATATGCATTAAATCATAAAGAAACCTGGTAACTTCCCTTTATAAGGAGTTTACCTTCTTACCCGTGTTCTTTTACCAGATGGAAAGGGATCTTTCCATATAGTGAGGCACGTCTCCAAGATCCATTTTTCCTTAGAAAGATACACTTACAATCCTTAATAGGATTCTGTTCCTTTCCTTTCATGGCTCTTAGGTCCTTAGGTCACCAAATTGGCCTCGCTAAAACGACCTCCGTTGTACGACCTTTAGGTCGTAATGACCCTTCATCCGGCTGAACTCTCTAAAGAGCTCGGTTGCTAACTTCCTTGTTTAAGTCTACTCCTACCTTGAGCTACTAGACCGAACTCCCTGACGTAGTCGAGCCTCAATAGTGAGCAAAAACTGTATTGAACCAGCCAATCTCAACCTAATCACTCAGACCAGTTCACCGAACTTTTAAGGGTGCTATATCAAGTTGAAGCAGCGAAATCTTGAAGGCTTAATTTATATAAGCACAAAAATAGTTCATGAAATTTTCAGCAATATTAAATAAAGTACTTATATTATCAATTAAATCAATAAACAAGTACTTATAAATGGGGTCACGATGGTTCTCTATTCAATTCAATGCTAAAAAAAATGAAACATTGCATTAGGTTTTGTTATTTGGTTTCTCATTTTTATTATTATTCAAAAAAAAAATCTTCAAAACTTTTTACAATCCCTTCTCCTTCACTTTTCTGCAATAAGTTATAAACAAGCTATTTTAAAATATAATTTATTATTAGAAAAGGTCTAAAATGTCATCATTTTAGTTTAAGTCATTTTACTTAAAAAAATCCTCATGCATCTCATGTTACATATAAATGCAACTTTTTCAAGACTAGTTGTCTGTGGATTTGGATTTAGTCGCCGATGACCACCTGTAGGAGGGTGTGCGGGTCTTCGAGGGTGGGGCGGGGCTCTGAAAGCCTCGTCGTCTGCGATGGGGCAGTCGGAGTTTGGGACCGCGTAGCTCGCTACCTTCCGGTTCCTTGGTCGGCTAGTGGTGTTAGGTGACAGGAGATTGGGTCCTATTGAGCTTGGCTAGTGGTGTTAGACGAGTTCGGTGGGGCTGGCGTGGGGACTGGTTGGGTTTCTCTCGGTTAGAGATGGGTCGATGCGGGATTATCTTGAGCGTTGAGTTCACCTGCTGTATAGGCGTTCGTACAGTTTCAGTAGCAATTTTTTGGCTCGAGGTCTTCTTTGTGTCGGTCGTTCACTGTTGGTGGAGCCTAGTTAGTTTCGCAGGGAAAGGACACCGTTTTCGCTTATTGTTGTTTATGTTTATGTTTTTCTTTGTTGTGTGATCATTGTGTTTGTGTTGGTGTGGTCTTTGTGTTTTTTGTTTGGACCATTAGCCCCGGTTTAGCCCGAGTGTAGCCTTTATTCTCCTGTTGGGAGTTTACACTCAGGTATTACCCTGTTGGGTTTTTTTTTTTTTTTTTTTTTTTTT
>CACSLK010030875.1:5978762-6002079 GCA_902706635.1 Striga hermonthica | reverse complement strand
AAAAAAAAAACAATAAAGTGCTTCAGAAAAAGCACATATGGTAAATGATTGTAGTCATGAAATACTACATGCTCATATTATGGAAAAGCTAAATTAATTATATTATTACTGAGGAACAAGTGCAGAAGATTCTGTAACGCCCCGTTATTTTTTTTGTCAACGGAAGTGGTACCCTGTTGGAGATCATAGAAATCTTGTTCCTTCTGGTCACGATAGCTCTTGGAAATGTACTTGCCAGTAACAATCTCCTTCATCCTCACCCAAGTGAGGCCAGTCCGCTCAGTCTCCGGCCTCAGAACCCAATAGTCAGTCCACTAGTCAGAGGCATCACCGTCTATCTGGTACTCACCACACTCGATGCGTTTGGCATCTGAGCATCAGAGAACAGTGAAGATCCTTTCCAGCTTGCGGAACCACTCCGTCAAAGCTGTTGGCCCCTCCACTCCCGAAAAGGTGGCAGGACGCATGTTCTAAACTGCTCGATCGCACGGCCATGATCTTCACCCTGAGCGGGTGGAGCCTGCTGAGCTTGCGGATCTCTACGAGGACCCATATCTGTAAGACAAGTTGGAACTTTAGCCCAAAACACAACCACTAAAGTTCAAATTAACCAAATGAAATGAAGATAAATTCCTAAGCCCCATTTGAACAGTTAAAGAATTTAAACAACACTCATACCTTGAGCTGGCGTGGCTGGACTAAACGAGGGGTCATAATTACAAATACTTAAACAAATTTCAAAAGTAGTCTACAGAAACGTAGACCTGTTCTGATACCACAATGTAACGCCCCGTTACTTTTTTGTGAAAAATACAGGATTATTTTTCCAAAATCAGAGTTAAATTTTGTAAAATCAATTTAAAAGGTTTATTTAACGAGCGCTACTCAACAACTTCACATATCAACAGTTAAGATCTCACTTAACTAAACTGGGAAACATCCATCCAGAACATAATTCATCTCATGCCAACATGCTTCAATAGATATTTAACCATATGAAATAATCTGATAATCATAACATGGTCAAATTCCCAAGTTCAAATCTCTAATCATGCATTATATGTCCAAAATAAACATAGTAGAATATCTAGAAACAATAGCAAATAAGTCTGACATAAGATATGAATAATAAGAAAAGCGGAAGCAGGTAAAACAGTTCATCAACACATATATGACCCTGCCTCGCTCGTCTTATTGCCACGGCTACCAGCTCAACCTAAAAAGAGAGATAATAGTGGGGGTGCGCGAACACATGCTCACCGTGGGAATACCATGCAGTATAATCAATATTAAGACTTAGAATCATAATTGCAGCATGAACACAAATCGGCTAGTCTACCCTCCCTAAACACAACCACGCTCATGTGATCACAACCTTACCTATCAATCCTGCCAAAGATATGAACAAGCCGTCAATCCTGACAAAGACGGGAGTCATCGACTCAACAACGACGGGAGCAACCGCTGATATACCATCACACGGACTAAGCTCTCTAAAGGCTAGAGTTATGCCTCATAAACTACCGATTCACATGCATACATTGATTATCAAGCCAAGAATTTATAAAAATTAACATACATGATAAGGTTTATCAACACCCACCTGATTAATTTATAGCAGTTAAAGAAACAGTCGGTTGTTGGTAGGCTGAGGCTCGACTCCTCAAACACCTAAAATTTATTCAATGTAATATTTAAAAAATACTTATCCTGAAAATCGGGAATTAATACGAGAACTCATACTCAGTCGAAAAATTATCGACTAAGCAGCTCGTGGAATTTTATGGAATTTGGAACACTCAGATCTTTATAAAATTATATATAACTCCAAAAATGTTGAAACTTAGCAATTAAATAGTTAACATAATTAAGAATTTTCATTTAAAATTTCAGCTCATTTGTATGTCAATAGGTTGGCGAACAATTAGGCTAAACGTTGTACATAAACATGCTCATGACACCTTCGGGTTCAATGCTTTCTCTAAACTCATACACTTAACATTTAAGGCTGAAACTTGGTATTCATAATCACGACTCATGTAAGACATGCTCATAAAATTTTCACATCATTTGCATGCTTGTGGAATGAGAAAATTCGAAACCAAAATCGCATTGACATGTTGCGGCCTTAACATTTTTATTTCACTCAATTCATATCATATTTGGTTGAAAATTGACATGCATACTCTCAACACATATTTAGAGTCCTCATAAAAATTTCACATTAAAAACATTCTCGTAGACTGAGATAATCGACTTCAAAGTCGCAACTAGAACAAGGCATGCGAAAACAACTTGCACGATTAACTTCATAAGGTTGTATCACTTGCTATACTCATCAAAATGGCATGAAATTTCACAAGCAACCTCATAACACATGCAAGAAATAACCCTCAAAAGCTCAATTTAGTAGGTTGTTCATATCTTGGTCAAATTCCACATGAAACATCACATATTTTCAAGCATGTGAAGTGGTGATACTTTCAAACTTATTGCATGTATATAAACTCTTAAAGGCTGCAACTTGAACACATTATTATACACATAAATACACATATTCTCAGCTACTTGCATATACAAAAGTGAGCCTCTTACCTTCTTCAAGGGAACAAGGAAAACGAAAGGAAGAAGGTGACTCGGGTGGTGAGGTTTGCTCCTTTGCTCACGGCTTTTGAATGAACCCCGGTCTAGCTTGCCTTAAACTGTTTTAAACTCGACTTTAAGCTTCTAAAACAAGGTGTTGAGGTGTAGGAATGGCTGGTGTTGGCTCTCCAAAGGTGGTGAAGCTTGGAACCTCCCGATAGGCAAGCATGCACTCGATTGTGCTCGGTGGCGAGGTAAAGGAGGAGCTCTCTGCTTTTGCTGTTGCTAAGGTGTTTGAAGGAGTCTCTTGGAGAGGTTTTGAACAAAAAATACTAAGTGTTAAATAGGACATTTCTCAGCTGAAATGGGGTTATAAAGATGGTTGAAGAAGGTGGTCAACACTTAGACAAAACTAGTGGGAGACAACGGGTATCAACCCTTTCCAATGTTGGTCATGTGCAAGATTCTTGCATTCTAGCATGGTATTTTAATAAAAAAACAAAGCACTAAGGGCTGAGGTCTGACCGAAAGCATCAAATGAGTTGGAAGACAAGGTGTTACAACAATTGAATAAAATACTATTTTCCCATGCTAGCTACTTAACAATAAAATAATTTTAATCAAGTGCAACTCTTGATTAACACTTACTAACCTTACTAGGATTATTTCCAAGGCCATGAGATACCTTAGGTATTCTATGGCCATGCTAAGGTCTATGGTTCGAGGTTCGGGTCGAAATGACACAAAAACGAAATGAAACGGATATAAATTCAGTTTACGCGATTAAACCAAAAATTGCCGAAATAAATGAAAATTCTAATCAAATAAATCATAATAACTCTATCACATAAATAATAATATTATATGATCACATAGATCATTTCACAACAATTAAATATACATAATTAAGCATATAAAATAATTAAAGCAAAAACAAGCAATAATAAGATGAAAGCAAATAAACAATTATATAGCACAAAAATAATCACATAAAATCCAGGAAATTCTAATAATCTAATGGGGCACTACAATCTACCCTCCTTAGAAGATTTCTTTCCCCGGAAATAAAAGGAAACAAAGACAAAACTAGGAAAATCATGGTACATCCAAATACAAGGAAACCCATTCAGAACATAAAGTTCGGGTACTTCGTCCGAATATCGACCTCCCTCTCCCAAGTATCCTCGTCCTCGCCATGTCGGATCCACTGCACCTTGACGAGGTAAATGACTCGATTCCTCAGCTGATGAACCTTTCGGTCCAGTACGGCAATCGATACCTCATCATAGGTAAGGTCTCGCTCGACTTGCAACTCGCCAAAGTCCACCACATGTTAGGGGTCACGCATGTACTTCCGCAACAACGAGACATGGAATACATCGTGCACCCCCGACAAGTTAGGTGGTAAGGCCAGCCGGTAGGCTAAGTCGCCGACTCGCTGGAGAATCTGAAACGGCCCGATAAAACGCAGCTGAATTTTTCCCCTCTTCCCGAATCGAAACACGTCCTTCATCGACGAGACCTTCAAGAAGACATGATCCCCTTCCTCAAACTGTAAGTCCTTCCTACGCTTTTTGGCGTAGGACTTCTGTCGGTCCTGGGCGATCTTGATCCTCCTCTGGATCAACTCAACCTATGTCGCCGCTTTCTGGATCATCTCCGGACCCAGAATCTTTCTCTCACCAACCTCATCCCAATACAAGGGGGTCCTGACCTTCCGCCCGTACAATGCCTCGTATGGCGCCATTTTGATCGATGCCTGATAACTATTGTTATAAGCCAACTCGACCAGTTTCTGAGATTCCTCCCAGGATACACCCCTATCAAGCACCACTAGCCTCAAAAGATCCTCCAGGAACTGAATGGTGTGCTCAAAATGTCTGTCGGTCTCGGGGTAGAAGGCGGTACTAAAAGCTAAGTTCGCCCCCATGGCTAGGTGCAAACTCCTCCAAAACTGCCCAGTAAAATGGGGGTCACGGTCAGGTACAACTTTAACAGGCACCCCGTGGAGTCTAACTATCTCACTAATGTACAGCTTCGAGTACTGAACCATAGTCATGGTCATGGTCACAGGCAAGAAGTGTGTCGACTTGGTCAGTCGGTCCACGATCACCCAAATAGCATCCTTCCTGGATCTCGATCTCGTCAGGCCTACCACGAAGTCCATTGTGATCTTTTCCTACTTCCACTGGGGAATATCCAATGGATGGAGCTGACCGGACAGCCTTTGGTGCTCAGCCTTCACTCGCTGACACACCAAACAACCATCTACGAACTTAGCCACTTGGCGCTTCGTACCTCTCCACCAGAAGGACTTCTTCAAGTCTTGATACATCTTCGTACTCCCGGGATGAACGGTGTACGGGGCACTATGTGCCTCTCTCAAGATCTACTTCCGCAGCTCCCACACCTTCGGCACACAAAGTCTCCCTTCGAAGACCAAAGCCCCATCGGATGCAACTGTGAAACCTTCCACCTTGCCAGCCTCCATTAACTCTCTCATCCGGTGCAGAAAACGATTGGAGACTATCCTCTCCCGAAGAGGCGATGTCACGACTAGTGCTGCCAACACACCACTAGTCAACGGGGTCGACTCTATCGTCCTTAGCTTCATTCGCTCGAACTCCCAACACAACGCCTCTTGCCGAGTAAGCATACTAGACAACCCGCTATGACTCCTCCGACTCAAAGCGTCGGCGACCACGTTAGCTTTCCCGTGATGGTAGCTAATCATGCAGTCATAGTCCTTAACGAGCTCTAACCATCTCCGTTGTCGCATATTGAGCTCCTTCTGGGTGAAGATGTACTTCAGGCTCTTATGGTCGGTAAAGATCTCACACCTGCCTCCGTAAAGGTAGTGTTGCCAAATCTTCAAGGCATGGACCACTGCGGCTAAATCCAAGTCATGGGTAGGGTAATTCATCTCATGAGGCTTCAACTGCCTCGACGTGAATGCCACGACTCTCCCCTGCTGCATCAACACGCAACCCAAACCCAACTTCGAAGCATCACTATAAATGGTGAACTCCAAAGTTGGATCCAGAATGGTCAACAAAGGTGATGTGGTCAGTCACCGCTTTAACTCTTGGAAACTAGCCTCGCACTCGGGACTCCACTCGAATCTCGTAGCTTTTTTCGTCATCAGTTGGGCTATCTTCGAAAAGCCCTCGAGAAGTTGAACACAAATATATGACCCTGCCTCGCTCGTCTTATTGCCACGGCTACCAGCTCAACATAAAAAGAGAGATAATAGTGGGGGTGAGCGAACACTTGCTCACCGTGGGAATACCATGCAGTATAATCAATATAAAGACTTAGAATCATAATCGCAGCATGAACACAAATCGGCTAGTCTACCCTCCCTAAACACAGCCACGCTCATGTGATCACAGCCTTACCTATCAATCCTGCCAAAGATAGGAACAAGCCGTCAATCCTGACAAAGACGGGAGTCGTCGACACAACAACGACGGTAGCAACCGCTGATATACCATCACACGGACTAAACTCTCTAAAGGCTAGAGTTAGGCCTCATAAACTACCGGTTCACATGCATACATTGATTGTCAAGCCAAGAATTTATAAAAATTAACATACATGGTAAGGTTTATCAACACCCACCTGATTAATTTATAGCTGTTAAACAGTGAGGCTCGACTCCTCAAACACCTAAAATTTATTCAAGATAATATTTCAAAAATACTTATCCTGAAAATTAGGAATTAATACGAGAACTCATACTCAGTCGAAAAATTATCGACTAAGCAGCTCGTGTAATTTTATGGAATTTGGAACACTCAGATTTTTATAAAATCATATATAACTCCAAAAATGCTGAAACTTAGCAGTTAAATAGTTAACATAATTAAGAATTTTCATCCAAAATTTCAGCTCATTTGCATGTCAATAGGTCGGTGAACAATTAGGCTAAACGTTGTACATAAACATGCTCATGACACCTTCGAGTTCGATGATTTCTCTAAACTCATACACTTAACATTTGTGGCTGAAACTTGGTATTCATAATCATGACTCGTGTAAGACATGCTCATAAAATTTTCACATCATTTGCATGCTTGTGGAATGAGAAAATCCGAAACCAAAATCGCATTGACATGCTGCGGCCTTAACATTTTTATTTTACTCAATTCATATCATATTTGGTAGAAAATTGACATGCATACTCTCAAAACATATATAGAGTCTTCATAAAAATTTCATTAAAAACATTCTCGTAGACTGAGATAATCGACTTCAAAGTCGCAGCTAGAACAAGGCATGCGAAAACAACTTGTACGATTAACTTCATAAGGTTGTATCACTTGCTATACTCATCAAAATGGCATGAAATTTTACAAGCAACCTCATAACACATGAAAGACATAACCCTCAAAAGCTCAATTTAGCAGGTTGTTCATATCTTGGTCAAATGCTACATGAAACATCACATATTTTCAAGCATGCAAAGTGGTGATACTTTCTAACCTATTGCATGTATATAAACTCTTAAAGGCTGCAACTTGAACACATTATTACACACATAAATACACATATTCTCAGCTACTTGCATATACAAAAGTGAGCCTCTTACCTTCTTCAAGGGAACAAGAAAAACGAAAGGAAGAAGGTGACTCGGGTGGTGCGGTTTGCTCCTTTGCTCACGGCTTTTGAATGAACCCCCGGTATAGCTTGCCTTAAACTGGTTTGAACTCGACTTTAAGCTTCTAAATCAAGGTGGTGAGGTGTGGGAATTGCTGGTGTTGGCTCTCCAAAGGTGGTGAAGCTTGGAACCTCCCGATATGCAAGCATGCACTCGATTGTGCTCGGTGGAGAGGTAAAGGAGGAGCTCTCGGCTTTTGCTGTTGCTAAGGGGTTTGAAGGTGTCTCTTGGAGAGGTTTTGAACGAAAATACTAAGTGATAAATGGTACATTTCTCAGCTGAAACGGGGTTATAAAGATGGATGAAGAAGGTGGTCAAAAAACTAGAGGGAGACAATGGGTATCAACCCTTTCCAATGTTGGTCATGTGCAAGATTCTTGCATGCTAGCATGGTATTTTACAAAAAACAAAGCACTAAGGGCTGAGACCTGACCGAAAGCATCAAATGAGTTGGGAGACAAGGTGTTACAACTATAGAATAATATACTATTTTGCCATGCTAGCTACATAACAATAAAATAATTTTAATCAAGTGTAACTCTTGATTAGTACTTACTAACCTTACTAGACTTATTTCTAAGGCCATGAGAGATCCTTAGGTATTCTATGGCCATGTAAGGTATATGGTTCGAGGTTCGGGTCGAAACGACACAAAAACAAATTGAAACGGATATAAATTCGGTTTACGCGATTAAACCAAAAATTGCCGAAATAAATGAAATTTCTAATCAAATAAATCATAATAACTCTATCGCATAACTAATAATATTAGATGATCACATAGATCATTTCACAACAATTAAATATATATAATTAAGCAGATAAAACAATTAAAGCAAAAACAAACAATAATAAGATGAAAGCAAATAAAAAATTATATATTACAAAAATAATCACATAAAATCCAGGAAATTCTAATAATCGAATGAGGCACTACATATTCAGATGATGAAAATATGGATAAGGGGTAGTGAATCCTCGATAAATAATGCGAAAAATATAACATAATAGAACCCATAAAAGAAGGGTGCATCTCGAGAGTATAAATCTCCGTAACTCTGCCACTCATTATTGTTATCTGGGTTCATAATGAGATATCTAAAGGATCAAAAGCTCTTTTTCGCTTAACCCCTTGTGTTTCTATTGAATCTTGAAATGTGATGCATTGTTGAAGCTTTTTGATAAGCTCAACAGACGCATTTGCAGATTTGAATACTTCTCTCATTGAAGGAGATATAAAGGTTTGATATACTCATTCGTCTAAAAATCCAAGAAAACCATGAAAAAGGTTATTAAAATTCAATAGACTTATGGGTTTCTTATGAAGTTTTATTTATGCCCAAGAAGCAATGGTAAACATCTTCATTAAAGTACCATAACCGCCTGGAAGAATGATAACATCATCGCTATTGTTCACCATATCAATCATACACTCATAAATAGAATGAGTTAGCATCAAACTTGTGGAATCTTTGACAACCCTTGTTGAATACCTATGAAAAGGAATAATACTTTTCACTTCTATCTCAAAACATTTTTCAGCCATTAAAAGATTATCAAAGAAAGTGATGCTAGTCCCTTCATTCATTAAATTGATTTTTTGATTCCCCATATCCCTTACTAAATGACTTACAATATCAATATTTTGAGAAAAGCTTATCAGTTTAGAACCACCAAGAACACACATGGTTTTGATCGGATGAAGAAATCTATTACCTTGCGAAGATTCTGAAATATCAATCTATTTATTGATAAACTAAATTTTGTGAGATATATGATTATGATGAATGACTCGCTATTTAAAAGGGAAGATTCACAAAATGATAACCGAAAGATAAGGCGTTGGGTTTTAAATGAATCTTATATGTCGACAGCTATAAGATTTTCTGAACAATTACAAGTGAAACATACTAAATTGTATTAATATGATTTTCGCACTAATAAGAGAAATTTTTACAAACTTGATCTTTTGAAAAAATAGTTTCGAGACTATAACGTTCTTCTTCATTTTTGAAACGAATCCATAGAGATATAAGCTCACGATGCACATAACACTAGGATGTGTCTCAAGAATTTTTTGAATCGTTTGATCTGTAGATTCTTTACTCAATCCATCTTTTATAAATGTTATTTTTGTCTTCTCGATTTTTGGACACGAACCTCACAGATTTACATCACGTGTCACAAGTCCATAGAGCGCGTTTGAAGCATCCACCTATTTGTTTTGCTCTTCGTTTCAAAAGTACTCTTACCCATACCTGACATATATTTGTATGAATTTGAAAAGTCTCCAGACAATCGAACTTTTGCTTTAATCAACCATCGAATATCACTTGGAATATCATTAATCATTAACATCCCCAATCTTTCTAATCGAGATCAATAAATTCTTTTTATGATATTTATTGGAAGAAAAATATAATATTACAGATAGTTGAGAGTGCCAAATCCATTTGTAAATTCAGAGTTTTGTTAAGGATTAATTGCCTTATAATTTATAGAAATGACGCGTATGCGATACGACTCTAAAAATAGAGCTTTAAAGTATGTGTGTCAGAAGGCATGATCCGTATATAATATGATTCTAGATTTAAATATTGTGTGTCAGAATCTGGACTTGAAGTGCATTTGTTGTCGCCGAAAGATGATGTGATATGTTTGTGATAAATGTGTCACAATGAATTATTGTGATGTTTACTGATATAAATGATGATGGTTTGCATGACTAACTGATTCTTTGTGATATGAGATGCTTTAATCTCAATTGGTGAAAATTATTACTAGCTTAATATTTGTGAATCGATATTTTATCAATCTGAGTACGAAAGGGGTACGATATATATGAGCCCACTACCCCTCTATGTGTGCTACTAGATATTATGGATCCACTAGATAGCCACATGTGTGTGATCCGTAACCTGAAGTTACAAGAGGATTTGATCAAATAATGGATATATGACACCATGTTGCGAGATGATTTGATCAAAAAATGTGTATATGACACGTAACCTGAAGTTATGAGATGGTTTGATCAAAGAATGACACAAGATGGTTATGAAAGAATGAAAATAAGTGTCATATGAAAGTGATGAAGCCAGTAATATACTCAGCTAGTATGATGAACTCTTGAAAGAAAAATGTGCATATTAGAAGTGATATGGGTTCAAAGTTCTCCTATCATATGTTGAATTCGAGAACGAAACGGAGACTATATGAACTCCCCTCAAGAAACTCAATACTGAAAATACAGATCAGAGATATGCTAAGATGAGGGGGAGAATCAATTATTGAAATTCAAAAATGATATATGCATCACACTGAAAGTGCGCAAATCATAAACTGAATGATACTGATGGTGGTGAATTATATGAATGATATGATGGTGGAATAATATGTTGGAAGCGTTGGCATTGTGCAAATTGAAATTCCCCAAATAAGTGATGAAAAGAGGCATATATACTATTAATGAAATCAATTGATAATGATATATCACAGTATTACGGGGGAATAATGGGAATAAATATGTGTCGACACAAATAAATGAATAGCGCTATATAAATTATATTGATGAGAATGAAATCAGTTGAAATGTGAATATTGGGAACTATTGCAGTAAGACCATTGAAATCAATTGATGATGAGAATAAGTTTAAGAATAAAAGTTGCACAAAGCAAGATATGTCATATTATCATGAATACCATCAGTATCTGAAAATCTGAATGAATCTATATGATACTCATACAAATTATGGAAAGATTGTTATGATGAATATATGGAGTACGAGTTGTACTTTTTTTCCCTTGGCTGAGGTCTTGTCCCATTGGGTTTTCCCAGCAAGGTTTTTTAATGAGGCAATAGAGATGGCGTATTCACATGAATAGTGTACTCTTTTTCCTTCATTAAGATTTTGTCCCACTCAGTTTTTTCTAATAAGGTTTTAACGAGGCATATTCATGGTATAATGAAGAATACTGGATAACAGATTAAATTCCTCATGATGATAGAAAGAGATTGGAGTAGGTGTACACTTTTTCCTTCGATCAAGTTTTTTTTCCCACAGGTTTTCTTGACAAGGTTTTAACGAGCCAGCACGTGGATACTCCACTAAAGACGATCTATTTGAGGGGAAACAATATTTTGCTTCCACAATGCTCAGGTGAGGAATCAATGTTATGATTTCACGATGATCAAGTTTTGTCCCACCGGGTTTTCCTGACATGCTGAAGTAACGTTACCTGATGGCCACAAGATATACTTGAAGATGTGCAGATTGGGCTTTGTTCAAGTAATGATTTGAATATGTTTAGAAAATAGTCATTCAAGGGGGAGTGTTATAAATATATATGGTTGGTTGGTATAACCACCACCATTAATTTTATTATAAAATAAACTATTTTCCCTTGATGTAATTGTATTATTACGGTTGTGGCACCAGTAGTTTTCCTATAAATAAGAGCTTCAGTTATAATGAAAAACACACCAAGAGAATATATATTTTCTCTATTCTCTCTTTTTCCCTTTGTTTTTATAACAATTTTCAGTGTTACAATTTTTAGATATAATTTTTTTATTTAAGTAACACTCATGTTAGAGATACTAGTTGAATATGAATTATAGTTGACACAAAAAATTCAACACAGGCAGTGCCTGGGTTGGTCCAAAATAAATTTATTCGTCTATCATGTCCTTCTAAATTAATCTTAAACTCAATTTTCAATTTATTAGCCGACTTGAAAACTTTATAGAAGAAACTAGGGCGTGTTTGCATACAAATATATTCACTCAAAATAATTATAGAAGAAACTAGATATTATTTAATTATATTGATAATATCGAGAATAATGAAGTTTAGTTAAAGACGAGTTAAAATTTTGAATATGTATTAATTTAGTTAAAGTTGAGTTAGATTTTGAGTATGAATTAATATGGGTTGGGAAAATTTGTATACAAATCAAAAATTAAAATTAAATATTTTGAGAGATGAAAAATAATAATCCCAAAAATTATATAAAATTCAAGATGTAGTAGCATCTTTGGGGTTTCAACTGCACAAAAGCTATGGCCACTATATCTTCTCTGCACCTCTCATTTTCTCCCTCCAATCCTTCCCTGCCACAAGGTCCGCCCACCTTCATTACTCTCTTCGCTCTTACAGTTCTCTCATGGTGTTAAGTTACATTCTTTTCTCATCTTCTTTTTGTTGGGTTTTTTCAAGGCCCATGGAGGAACAAGAAACCCAGCATTATCTGCTGCAAGGCTGAACATCAAAATCAATGGCAATAATTGTTGAGCTTTATCCCGCCCGTAATTTTATTTGGTCTTTTTTTGTTTTTCTTCTTTTAAAGCGAGATCAAATTTCTGTGCTTGTTTGCTAACAGTGTGATTGTTGGAGAAGAATGTGGTACGAGGAGGGAGCTGATGATTCAGGCATTGACTGCTGCTGCGGTTACTTTTCCTGCGGTTGGTTCAGTTGCTTTGGCGGCTGAAAGTGGTATCTTTTTCCGTTTAATTTTCGTTTCTTTCTTTGTTGTTGTTGTTGTTATTGTTACTTGTTTGGGACTAAAAGGCTATGTTGTTGTTGTTGTTGTTGTTGTTGTTGTTGTGGCTGTTGTTGTTGTTGTTGTTGTTGTTGTTGTTGTTGTTGTTGTTGTTCCAAAAGGGCGTATTTGATTTGCAATGTGTGTGCAATTGAATTGGCTAGTAAGTTGGTCATAATCTTGAATGTGTAGATTTGACAGAGGATTTCCGTGTTTACACGGATGATGTGAACAAGTTCAAGATCAGTATTCCTCAAGGTTAGTGCTTGTGTATAGTCATCCTGAATTTATTTCGAGTATGATTGTACTTTTGCCTTCCAGAAGAAATAGATAACCGGCACGAACTGATATTTTTGCCAGAAGAAGTTGCTGATGCTCGGCTTATGTTCTATTAATGGAGTATACGTATGTCTTATAGATGCCGCTAGACTAAGTTTTAAGGTAGGAATAAATTAAGTGATCTGATTGAGGGGTATGTACTATGGTCTGCTGCTATCATATGAAAAGTTTCTAGTCCAAAATGGGTTTGATCTCTCCTAACTATTTCCTACGGCAAGAACATTTGCAACATGCGGAAAATGTTCTGTTTCAGACAAGCCGGAGGTCATGTTCAATACAAATTAATGAGTGGCTATTGAGTATCAAGTAAATTAGTATGGATGCATTCGGTTATGACCTCCAATATCGTAAACCAGACATTGTTTCAAATTCTTTCATGTGGTAAGAAAAGAATATCGATGAATGAATTAGATGATTTGGTTGAGGAAGACCCCTCTCGCTCGTTTTCTGGTGATCAAATACCAGCTGAATTGAGGTCATCAGGTGTCTTGTTTTGTCTGGTAATTTGATGTATCACTCTAGGATATGAATGAATTCTGTATTTTTGTTTATGCTGTCACTAAATTCCAACAGTGAGTTGTTTCTTATTACCATTCAATCTTGTAATTTTTTTCCAATTATTTTACCAAATATTTATTTTAAAAATCTGGTGAGAATTGAAGGACGTAGATCTCTAACTCGCTAACGAGATGACTTGTATGCAGATTGGCAAGTAGGAAATGGCGAAGGTGATGGAGTTAGGTCACTGACTGCATTTTATCCTCCTGAGGCTTCCAGTGCGAACGGTACAAAAATATAAATTTGTGGAACATTTTGCTTGATGTGTACTCTGATCTTTTTTTTTTAAAAAAAAAAAAAAAAAAAAAAAAAAATCACATATATTTCTTGCTGTAGTGAGCATATTAATCACGGGACTCGGTGCCGATTTCACCAGGTTGGAGTCTTTCGGCAAAGTTGATGAATTTGCTGAGACTCTAGTAAGTTTCCTACATTTTTACCACCAGGAAAAAAAAAATACTATGAAGAAAATGTTTCCTGGTGGATCGTGTTTTATCCTCTGAATAAAATTTGGTCTTCGGAATAAATATCTACACTCATTTTCAGATTGGTGGATTGGACAGAAGTTGGCAGAGGCCCCCTGGAGTTGCAGCAAAACTCGTAGATACCAAAGCTGCCAACGGTAGTGAGCATTATTATTATTATTATTATTATTATTATTATTATTATTATTATTATTATTATTATTATTATTATTATTATTATTCTTATTATTGTTATTATTGTTATTATTGTTATTGTTATTATTGTTATTGTTATTGTTATTGTTATTGTTATTGTTATTGTTATTGTTATTGTTATTGTTATTGTTATTGTTATTGTTATTGTTATTGTTATTATTATTATGCGTCCTTTCTATAAGCATTTGATATTCTAATATCATTATGTTGACAATGCTTAAATATTCAATAGTTATGTTGGCTCGTTGTGATCAGACTTATAGTATTTTAATGTAATCCGACACTAGTTATAATACCGTTTTTGTAGTTGAAACTCTGTAAATGAGCATTCTTCTTCCTTTTCTTCACCTTTTGCAAGTGAGACGTGTACTCTTGTAGGAATCTGTTTACCAACTTCAATAGCTTTGAGCATGTTACTATTCAGGTCCAAATGTTAATGTTTTGTTTCTTAGGGTTGTATTATATAGAGTACACACTACAGAAGCCAGGCGATAGTCTCAGGCGTTTGTTTTCAGTTCTCGGGATAGCAGATAATGGCTTTTACAACAGACTATATACCCTCACTGGACAGGTCAGCTCCCGTTGAAAGCAAGTTGATATTTTTATTACTCTACCAACTACATTTACTCCATTGGTGTGCTGCAGTTTTTCGATGAAGAAGACGAAAAATTTGGTCCCAAGATTCGAAAAGTAAGCCATGTAACATAAATATCAGATTAATCGATTTGATATCAATCCTTTCTCCACCTTTTAAACTTATATTTAGCCAGGTTCTTGATAAATATGCCTTTCTCCACCTTTTAGCTATCACTAAGCAAGTATTTTTGGTTTCTTAGTCTGTGTAGTTTGATACAAATAAACCTGTAAATCACTACTTCAGGATCCAGGAAAAAAAAAGAATCGAAAAAGAAAAAAAATAGGTTGTTAATTGTAGTAATACCAGTTTCTGCTTCTAACAGTTGGTTTTACGTGCAGGCTGTTTCATCTTTCAGATTATTTTAACGATTCATTCAGGATGTCTGAGGTTTAGGAAAGATCAGATCCGAAGTCTGGATAACGACGATATCCTTTCAGGTGAAGAAAAAAGGTGCTCACCCGGGTAAAACCTTGTAGCATTCGGTTAAAATACCTGGGAATGCTGATTTTTTCACATTTACTCATTCACATTGAAAACATCAAATACTTTTCTTAGCCTCATTAGGCCAAGATATTAATAAATACTGCAATTTTTCAGCTTGTTGAAGTTGATTATTTCTTTGCTTTCCTTTTCCTTTTGTGGTAGGTGGATGTTAGAGGTTTTGACGTCGAACGCTTCAATTTCAGGAGGCGCGTAATTTGAGTTATTTATGAATCGAACTTTGATGATAGATTTTGTCACTCTTTCCCTTGAATGGCCTCTTGTTTGTTTTATTTCAATTGAATTTTACACACTGTTGAAAATTGTTTTAACTTTTCATTTAAATGAAGTTCATGGGATAACTCAAAATGTATTTGGTTATATGAGCTTTTGTTTTCTTATGTGAAAGCTCAGTGCAACTATATTGTCATCCTAAGTACAAATCAGAGTCTTGCATCTTAACCAAGTAATCTGAAACACAGCACACACCAAATGAATACACTTTTCATCTCGTGAATAAATCATTCCCAATGTGTAATTCCATTTTTACTACAAAAATATAGTACAACACAAGGTTTAAATGGATGCTACCTAACCTAAACCAAATAAAAGAAGTAAGAAAAGAAGAAAAAAAAAATTCTCAATCAATATTAATAGTCTCGCCTATGTTATCCCCAGTTTTGTGTGGAGCATTTTTCCGAAACAAAAGAGTGAGTCGGTCGACAAACAGGCTGTTCTGCATTTGCTGGAACTCCCGGCGCTTGCGATCCATTTCTAACTCAAAATCCTCAAACTCATGAATCTTGCTTTCAACCTCCTTCACCTACATTTTCAAATTTACAGCGCAAAAAGAGGAACCAGAATAAAATTTTTTAGAATTATGAATAACAAGCAGAGAACTAAATAGTGAATACGGAAGGAAATGACACCTGAGTTGCAATTCCAGATATTACTTTCTCTAGCTCATCCTCTTCCTTCTCGAGCTGCGATTTGGCATCAGCAAGAGCAGTTTCTTCAACCAGACTGGACTTATTGATATCATTAGATACATCATTGAATTCTGCATTGAACAATATAGGAAGTTAAGACTTAAGAGTGAATTTCATATTTATTCTTTGTTTATTATTATATCAATTTATTCCCCATTGAACCAAGAGAACAGGGGGTTGCACCTTGGTCCGTTATTTGCCTCCCAAAAACTGGAAAATCTACTTTTGTTGCTCCTTAATGCAAGTGAATAAAGAGATACCACCACAAGTGAATAAATAGATACCACCACTACTTTATAATGCTACATAAAATCAAATGATTTGTGTAAAATTGAAGAAAAGGGAATAAGAAGGTATATCAAGAATCAATCTTCCATGGCAAATAAATTCTCTTGATTTTACAAGATTAGGAGGTGACAATCAAATATAAGCTAGAAGAATTCAGATGTCCATGGTTTTACTTCCTAATAAATGACTTTCCACATCAAATATAAGCTAGAAGCGTTCAGATGTTCATAGTTTTACTTCCTTATACATGACTTTGCACCCTACTTTTGTTTTATAAATCCGCTGTCAGTCGTGAAGTGAATATTTCTCAGGTCAAGTGTCAATCAGGCAAAAACAAAGGATCTTTGGCACTTCAGTCATTTACTCCTAAGAACTTGCAAAATTATGTAGTATGGAACAATTACTTGAGAATTAGAGAAGTCAATTTTGTATAATAGGAAGATATCCGCATTAAGTAATTCTCTTAATTTTCATTTTTCTCATATCCTTTTTAATTGTTATCATTTTGTTCTCAACTGTCTGCTCCGCTGGCCAGAATGGGGGTTAAGATACACAAAGATATTAATGTGTTGGGACACTAATTGCATAAGAAATTAAAGAATTGAAAAATCAAATCAAAACCCAGCAACCAGTATCACAATCCAATTAAAACATACCGAAAATGGCCTTTAGTACCTTGCTGTTTATTATCACCAAGATCATACAGAGCTGTCACTGCTGCATGTGCAGCCACTTCTGCAACATTCACTCCAACCAATGTTGAAAGGAAAGCAGCCTGAAGATAGATTTATTAACAAACTGAACTTAATAAAAACACCAAAATCAAATCTATCTATCACAAGCCAGAACAATGTCAAACAAAACAACACAAGCCAGTTCAATTTGGGTAAAATAGCAGATTATTTTCCATGAGAACACAAAGACTGTCAACATCCACCAAATCGTCAATGGCAGAAAACTTAATGCCTTTCTAAGAAATTTTATAAATATTGGAAAGATTTTTTCTTTTATCTAAACTTTACAATTTATACACATCTAATAATATTTCTCTACAAACTATTCCTTTTAACCAACAGAAAAAACAAACGAGGTTGTGCTACCTGCGCCATAATTGGGTTGCTTGCATCTGCAAGTGGCGAAAGGCGCATCCTTTTGGCCTCCACTCCCGCATTTTGCAAACCTGACTCGGCATCCAGCTCAGCAGATTCTGGAGGGCCGTCAAACTCTTCGCCAAATGGAAGCTTTAAGAACCGAGCTACGCATTCCTTTGCGGTTTTTCCACTAACATGCTCCGCTACCTTCTTCCAGTCATCACCATAATGCATGATGGCTTCTAGGAGCTGCAAAGTCTCTTTATCCGTCCAGTCCGTCTTGGCTTCTTCACTAATCTCGACTCGCTTGAAATCCGCAGAACTCAAACCCACCCGATAATTGCCCCTCACGTAACACCTTGCGCAAAGGTTCATATCATGCTACGTGCAAGATCGAAAACCAGCTCAGATTTCAGAAAATGGATACGAAAGGGAGAAAAAAAAATGCATTCTCTACAAGACTAATAATGGAATGACAAAGAAAGTAGGCAAGCGATCGATATTAAGCAAAAACCTTATCAGATGCGAAGCAAGCAATTGTGCAAGGAGTCTTGCAGCCATTGCAGACCCTCTTCTTCTGAGCAGAAGCATCGGTGGTGGTTCCGACATCACCGCCTTGAGCGGCAGACTTGGTCTCTTTATCTTCCCATTTCAGCTGGGGCCTTGTGGATCCTGCGTAATTGATTAAACCCCAGGCCTCCAGGAAATCGAAAACCCTCCGGATAGACCCAACATCGCCCACCAGCGTCTTCCGCACGTCGGTGAAGGTGATTTTCCGGCTCGGATTTTCCCGGAAGCGCCGGACACTGGTGTTACGGTAGTACTTGTAAACCCTAGGGTTCTTCGCAGGCGACCGGCCGTCGAAGAACTCCGGGAGGAACCTGGCCTCGCATTCATGAATGCCATTCCACGAGAACCACCCTAATCGAAGCAATACGAATGATAGAAAACAATACGCACATACAAATCAACTATTATATACATAAATTGGATGATAATGTACGTACGGGAATAGCTGGGGATGTGAATAGCATCGGCGTCCGGATCAGGATGGCGGGGAGTTGCGGCCGCCGGAGTGCCGGCAGGAGTGGATGGGGCGGAAGTGGGTGCAGGGGTGGCTGCAGCGACGGTGGATGGTGGAGGAGGAGCGACGCCGGTAGGTGTTGCGGGGAGGGCGAAGGGAAGCTCCGGCGAGGGTTTGGGGGGAGGCGTAGTTTCACTGGCCATGGTCTTTTTTTTTTCCTGTTTTTTAATTTTTAGTAAATATATTAATCTGAATTTAGGATTTGGTCGACTAAATTTCATACTTTCAGCTTGATAAAGTAAGGTGAAATATGCTGGAGGGAAAAAAAATTTGTTAATCAATTTTTTTATTGATAGAAGATATATAATAGAAGAATTAATAATACTAATACAAAATAAAATGTTATGAAAAATAATAATTAATTATGAGTTATAAAAAAGATTTTAAAATAATAATTCATAATTATAGATATGTTCCTAGATGAACATTGGATTCTTTTTTTATATATATAAATGTATAGTGATGATAGAATTTTAAGGGAATGAAGTGAACAAAGTGAATAGAGGAACAATATATATTTATTTTTAATAGTTGGGTGTAGTTATTCGAGCCAAGTTCGCAAACTCAATGCAATTTAGTTCGATGAAACTCGAGTTTTACTTAAACAAGTTGAACTCGAACAATTTATTTGTTAAATGAGTTGAGTTGAGATTGTCCAGAAACGACTTATTTATTATTTTTTGAATTTTAAATGATACGAGAGAGCCAAGTTTGTGCTTGAACGTTTTGTTGATGAAGATTGTGTATGGAATATCCAATACATAACAAAAGTGTAAACCCGCACTAACAGCCGTCGGTTGATACAAAGATTGGTGCTCGAAATGAGCTTTTTTCTTAATTATTATTGCATCATCTTCAAATGAACAAGTCTGAGTCTTTTTAAGAGAAAAATAACAAAATTTATCCTACAACCTGCAATAAGTATCATCAAAAAAGAGTTTGAAAATTAAATAAAACTACTCTGCTCATGCACGAACTGTTGTTGGTGAAGAAACTGTCGAGGTTCCCATCATTTCCGCCCCCTTCACGAATATCCTTGTCCTCAAGGATAAAATTTTCTAAAGTCGCCTCCTCATTCTTGTTCATTCTTGTATTGCTCGACTCATGTTTCTCTGCAAATTTTGTTATCTTCCTCTTGTCACAAGCTTCAATCCTCCAACTGATGGCCTTCGCAATTCGACGGGATCACGCCTCACTTACACGACCTTTCTCCGCTATCGTCATCTTTCCGATCCGACGTGACCAATCCTCCGCCCGTGCACATTGACTCAATTTACGGACTAGACCTTGATTTTGTCAAATCGTCGTGAACACACATTTTCACGGCCCACGCCACCGTGAATTGCAATCTATTTGAACCACACTTTGTTTACGCGTCAATGCGACTCCAATTCATCATAAAAAAGTTCAACCTTTGCTGATACCAATTCAGCCAAGTTCAATAATGAATAATAAGCACCACATTCATCCGTCTCATGGGTCTCGCCATCAAAACGAGGCGGTCCGTCATACTTGATCGACGTTTGTTTATCCAAAAACTCAGCGGCTTATAGGCCTCTCAAAAACTCGAGATTCTCGAATAATAATGATGGCCCTAACATCGATCGTCGGCGGACCAGCCCTCGTCCTGCTGGTTTTATCCCCTCGACCGGTTGTCTTCGTCTTTTGCAATTTTGCTCTAAATTTTAGTCCTTTCTCGAATTCGGTGGCCCCGTCTGGCGACAAATCTCAGATGGCCCTTCGCGTTCGTCTACGTTTTGGAGAAACATCCTTTCGTTTCGCACGATGACTCGATTCGTCGATTGTTAGTCCTTGTTAATTTAACATGCACTTTCCTCCAGACGATCGATTCACTCTCGGTTTGACATAGGTACACAATCGAAATCTTTCAAAGAAAGCACAAATGATGATGACTGTGTATCGAATACGTAACAAAAGTGTAAACCCGCACTAACAGCGTCGGTCAACACAAAGATTGGTGCTCTGAAATGAGTTGTATTCTTAATATTGCATAATCTTCAAATGAACAAGTCTGAGTCTTTTTAAAAGAAAAGCCACTAAATTCAACTTACAACCTGCACTAACTATCATCGTAAAAGAGTCTGAAAATTAAATAAAACTACTCTCGTTCATGTATGACATGTTGCTGCTGAAGAAACTGTCGAGGCGCGAAGGTGAAACGGCGTCGCGGCGTTACAGCTGGTCACTCCCCAATGCCTCGTGAGGCTGGTCGCGGTGTGGCAAGCGTAGCGGTGCGATGCTCCACTACATCCTAGCATGTGTCCAGTTGTGATGGTCATCGCAACGCGACGCCCTGCTGCTCTTAGGTTGGCACGATCACTCGGTTCCCATCACGTGCTAACAACTTCGTTTGGATATTCAATTTTGAGAAAATAACCATTTACACCCTCTCTGAAGATATACTAAGTTTTTTCGCGCCGCTCACTGGTAAGTTATATTTTTTACCACATGAGGTATTGTGCGATGAATATGCGACAGTTGTGGGATGAATAAGCGACAGTGATGCGATCCAGTCGCATAACCCCTCGCACTCTCTGGGTGAAAAAATTGCAAATACATTGTGTGATTAATATAGACAGTTATGTAATTGATATGCGATAATTATACTAACCATTCACATAACTTTCACACTTTTCGGGTGAAAAAGTTAGATTGACAGGCGATGTAAAAAAAAAAAAATAACTTTATAGTAAGATGAAAATAATTTTAACCCTTTAGTTTTATTAATAAAGCTAGTTGAACTTCATGAACTTAAACGTTGCGCTCTAGCCAGACCTTTTACTCATTTATTAAATAAATCGAGCTGAACCAACTATTTTATTAGAGTAACATGAATTGTTCAATTCAGTTAAGATAATAGAATGAAATAATTATTCAGTTACATACAAACCGTTAAAACCCTTGAAACATAATGAACCAATATGTGGCCCTATGGGTGGAAATTTATTTGATAACCAGAAATAATTTTAAAAAAAGTTGATTGAGTTAGATTTGTGTGAGATATTTAGTTTGTATAATATTTAAAATATAATAATTAAAGTTGATTTTGTTAGTGTTATATACTGAAAGCTTGGTTTTGGATGATATTACACTTTTATCCTTTATGAATGAGAAACATGTTTGATTAAACAAGTTCTACGTTCTGTTGTTTTGCATTAGATAGTGTGGGTCGTCATCGGGCGAACCGAAGATCATGCTATCAGTTACTCGCGAAACAAGAATAATTGGTTCACAACCCAGATGGACATGAACACCCCATCGTGAACGGTTGTAGTGTCAATCGTACAGTTTATCTTGACTGATTAGTTGCACTAGTACATTTATGTATTGAACACGATCCCAGAGAAGAGCAGTTCGTTTTATACTGACCGTCGTAAACGAACTAGGCCTTGGTTAATTACTGCGTACTCTTAACTCATAAGATATTAAACAAGCATATATGTGTAGTACTTATTATTTTGATTCATATGGGTGAGGCTTAGTAAACTGGGTCAATAGACCCGCTGTCTTGGGTAATATTGCTGCATGTAGGATGTGTTGGTAGGATATTTACGGTCACCATGTGCGTTAGTTTGATGATGTCCCCGGAGTGAGTTAATGATGGATTATTATGCTAAACCCTGCAGGTGGATTAAATTCCGGCATAGTAATAATGTGATGAACGAGCGCTAGCTTCGATGAAATAATAATAAATTAATTAGTTCTTGATTGTCAGTAATCGAATTAATTAATGGACATTATATCTTAAACATGTGGAGATAAATCGAGTAATTATTATTAGAGTCTCAATTGTAAATTGAGCTAGGAAAAGAGAGTGCAATAATATTACGTTGGTGGCCCATTTAATATTATTTAATTAATTAAAATAAGTGGCTTGGTCCACAAGTATTTTAATTAATTAATGAGCCATAATCCTAATATCCTAAGTGTAATAGACCATCATGTTATTAATATAAATTACGTGTTTAGTTCCGAAATAATTATTTTATCGATTATTATCGTTCGGAACTAATTATCCAAGTCAAGATTCTTCGAAATAATTTTTCGAAGTCACGTTTATGTTCGGAATAATTCTAAGTGTTCAATTGTATGCTAAGATAAGTACCAAGCATGATCAATTAATTATGCATGGTTGAATAATTAAGCACGTTAATTGTGCTTAATTTAGTACTTAAATTATGTTTTAGTTGAAGATTGCCGTAAGTTTTGTGGTTCGGTCAAATATTTCAACTTCAACATTTCATTTGGGACATGTGGAGAGATGAGAAAGGTTTAAGTAATGACTAAGCAAGTTATAATACACCTCATGCCCTATTCTCATGGCAAGTGTTAGGATGTCATTGGCTATTAAATTTTCACCTCTTGCACC
>CACSLK010030875.1:5932204-5949078 GCA_902706635.1 Striga hermonthica | reverse complement strand
GAGGTGCTTCTAACAAGGGAAGAAGAAAAAAAAAAGCAAATCTTTAAATAAATTAATCACGAAAGGGGGAACAAGCGATTCAAGTGATACTAAAGTCGATCCAATGAGTAGAAAGCGGCATTTTAACAGGAGAATCTTAGAAGAACCCTAACTACGGCTGAAAGCGACGCAAAAGCCATAATATCTATTCAAAAAAAAAAAAAAATCAATTGAGCAAACTCCAGAAACCAAGACAGACGGACGATATACAGATCACTGAACAGAGTCACACAGAGATCAAGAGGACATGAACAACAACAGAAACTACTACACAAGCACTAACGAAAAACAAAAAAATTAAGCAGAAAGAAAGAAAGAAAAAGGAAACCCTAATTTTGAGGCGGAAAGTGAAGAGAAATGGAAGAAAACGGTAGTGGGTCAAAGAAGAAGAGAAAAAAGGGAAGGTGGGGTTTCGATCAGCTGTACAACAGGAGCAGAGGAAGGGTGTGTGTGGACGACTATGATGGGATAATGGGGGAAAAAAAGAAGAGGAAAAAAGGTGAGAACAAAACGGAGTTTTTCAAAAAAAAAAACGCCGTTTTTCACCTTCGAAAAACTCCAATGATCACAGAAACAAGAAAGGGGACAAAAAAAAAGGGGGTTTTTTTTTTGGAGGAAGAATTTAAAGAACAGGAAAATCGAGGGTTTTGGGTTTGAAATTTTGATTGGGGAGAGGGTGATGATGATGGAGAGAGATGATCTCGAAAAGGGTTGTCATAATTTTTTCGCAATTTTGTTTAATTTTTCACTTAAATTAACACAGAGAGATTCAGAAGAAAATGGGAATGAATTACGGGACGAAGAGAGAGAGAGAGAGAGAGAGAGTGAACAGAGAAAAAAAGGAAAATGAAATGGAAAAGGGTAATAAGTATACGGATAGATGCTCCCAGTTTTCCAAACATGGAACAATTTTACAGCTTGGAATGGGCAGTTTGTGGGCACCATCAACAATGAAGACTACTAGGTGGCTTCTAATTTTTCTATTGCAAGTTACATCTTACAACTAAGATTTTTTTTTTTTATTTCTCCTAGTAGGGTGATTGGTGAGGTTTGGGATCAGCTATTATTAGAGGTTCGGGCCCATTGACTAGTGGCTCGGAGCGAATCAAAATTGGGCTCGTATAATCGTATAGTATGCAGGTTTGTTCACGTTCAATTATATACACGTTTTTTGTACCAAAAAAAAATTATATACACGTTTTGATCCAACGAACCTAAAAATCTCTCTTCCAGTAGATTCTAGTGACATGTAAAGACCCTTCAAGTTGGACATCCAAAATTTTTAAATCTAATAATTTAAGTTGCTAGTTTTGGGTTGATCGGAATAGAATTGATTGGGTCATCGCGACGGCCATAGTTTTGTTTTCGATTGTTGGATCTTGTTAGCAAGATCAATGATCGAGATTCACCCAAACCAATAAATCGATGGATCCGACCTTGAACCGATAGTCGACGCAACTACATTTTAATATTATTAAAAAAATATGTATGTATTGGAACCGTCGGGCTAAACCCTACACAAATGATCGTGTCCTCCAAAGATACAGCGACTGACGTCTCGAATGTTGTGGCACACAAGCTTTCGAGCTCCGATGAGCTTGAATGTAGTTGAGAACTTAGGACTTGAATGTTATGATGCGTGAGACTTTTGAGAGTATGTAGAAGATTGTATGATCGAGTGTCTTTTGTCCTCTATAACTTTGTGTCCTATTTATAGGACTTCCATCATAAATGGGAGAATTTTGGTGGTCATCCAAACCATGAAAGACATTCAATCCACCTTATAAATGACTACATTAAGGTGATTAACTCACTTTAATCAACTTAGTAAATGGACAACATTATGGTGTTCAACTCACCATTAATCCACCTTATAACTCCTGAAACCGTCAGGTGGTGGACAAGTGAAAGGTCATACGTCCAGGTTCAAAGAACTTGGAAGGTGTCACACGGGTTGGGTCAAAAGCCGAGTCCAAAACATCAACACTTGGTGCATAGCTTTGTTGTTGTCGTGTGATGCATATGATGGTCATCGGCTGAAGAATGCGTATAACCGGGCTCGACATGCACGGATCAAAGGACAACAAGACGGAGGCTGCCCAAGGGCTACCGCCAAGGTCCAGGAGCTAGCGGCCTGCAAGTGTCGTCCCTAGCGGGCTATAGAGATTTCCAGCTTATAAGGGTTAACACCGGTAACCCCCCTAGCAACCGCTAGGGTCTGGAAGTTACGCACGCAGAGTAGTTTCTTTTTCGTTTTTCTTAGTAGGATTTGGGAAATTTATGGTATTTAAGCATGTTTCAGTACCTTTGTAAGGGGATTATCTTTTACCTTTGAAATAAATTCAGAAAACGCTCGTTTCCGAGTACCAATCCATGTCAAAATCAAGGCCAATAGCGGGTTTTGATACAAATTTCGATACACGATTTGTTTCAGACCTCTCCAACTATTTTTATTATAGTAAAAAGAGTTAATATCATTAAAAAGTTCTATGTATGATAAGACTTTTGACCCTTCGAATCCCACAAATAACTTTTGCGTGCCCATTCATGGTTAACTTTGATAATTTATTTCTCACCCACCAAAATCAGTTTTGAAAAAAATAAATATACCATGAGTATCCACTTGGAACGTAGAATCAGAGCCGGTCCTATAAATTATTAAGTCATGAGACGAATATAAAAATAATGCCCCAGTCCCCAAGTACTTTGGCTTTTTTTTTTAAGAAATAAAATAATACATTTTAAATAAATACCAATAACAATCCAACATTCTTTTTATAAATAAAATAAAATAAAATAAATTTAGCATTTTTAAAATATTGCAACCACTCAACAAAGCTAAAAACAAGTAACGTCTAATAGAAGATTTATTACGGGTACAAAAGATAATGTCTTGACAAGCTAATATTCCAACATTCTTTTTATACAAAATGAAAAATAAAATTACAGTTTATAAAATATTACAAGATAAAGCTACAAACAAGTGAAATCTAATAGAAAACTTATTATGCATACAAAAGATAATGTCTTGATGCACTTTCACCTTGCAAAAGATAATGTCACTAGTACTTCCACAGAGAAATAATGTCTCAAAAAATAATGTCTCGGGAACAATACTGCGGCTACAAAATAATAATAGCAAAGAAATTACTTAAAAAGGCTTCTTCGGGCATTTTTAGCTGCAAAATCATCAATTATGTCTCCATAATCAAGATTTTCAATAATATCCTTCTCGATGCATAGAATAGCTAACCCGTTCAATCTATCTTGACTCATGGATGTTCTCAAATAAGATTTCAACAACTTCAATTTAGAAAAACTTATTTATGCCGATGCTACAGTTACAGGCAAAGTCAATAATAACCTATACAATCATAACATGGGGGAACATATCCATATCTTTTGCAAATTGCATTATTTTAATGGATGTCCATGGCTCATTTTTTTCATATGATTCATCAGGTAACATTGCAATACTTGCAATTCTGAACATAAGCATTTTCCATCAATGTCTAAAACATCATTACCTTTTAAAGCCACTTCAAGGTTCATACAAGATATTTTCAATTCTTCATCATCCAATGAAACTAAAGTTGCCGCATCAAATAAGAAACCAAACATAAATTGAAAAAATTGCATCTGTTCAAACCTGTTTTTTAGTTGAGAAATAGTCATGTCGACTACAACAAGAAAATATTCAATTCTAAATGATTCTTGAGCTGAGTTTCTCTTTCAGTGTTTAGAATTTCATTAAAATGTCTATTTCTACATATACGACGTTTTTCCGAAAAGACAGATTCAATTTCGATTTCCTCAGAATGACTCTTTACACGATGTAAGGTAAGGGAAGCAAATGAGAAGACAAAGGGGGGTCTTTAGCTATGCCATTTTTGGTATAGTTAGGGTTGTCCCCTCTTTAGCAGTAATCATAGCAGAATCAAATCCAATATTCCTATATTTCTCAAAGTATGAAATAAGTTATTTCAAACATTTCACGACAACATCAATACGCATGTCCTCAGATTGTAGTGTTTTAATAGCCATATTAATTTTATCCAAAACATCATACCAAACAACTAAACTCAACAAAAATTCAAAACTAGAAAGTTCACCTGATGCTAAGCTTTCAACATCCCTACTCAATTTGGGATCTTCACTAATTTCATCTAATTTAAATAAAGCGTCTCTTATTTGAAATATTTGAGATTTTATGGCTTTAACACTTCCAATATGACTCTCCAAACGGGTAGTAGAAAGTGATTTCAAAGTTAAACCATCAACATATTCAAGCAAAAGATTCCAACGCTTCATTGAATTTGCAAACACTGTATATATGCATTGACATGCCCCAAAAAATGATTTTGCTTTTAACCAAGATTTAACCATATCACAAAGTGTCAAGTTAAGGCAATATGCACCACATGGCATGTAAAAGGCTCTAGGATTTATGTCAAGTAATCTTTTTTGAACGCCATGGTTTTTTCTTTCATATTAGAAACATTATCATAGCCTTTCCCTCTCACATTATTAATGTCCAGATCAAGTGTCTTAAGCACACCTTGCAATTTATTAAAAAGCCCCAACCCTGAAGTATCCTCCACATGTATAAGCTCTAAAAAAATCTCCTTAACTCGTGTACGATTGATCGACACATCAACACATCTTTTAATTAAAGTCATTTGTTCTTCGTGACTTGCATCAGGTGTACAATCAAGTATCACAGAGAAAAACTTGGCTTTTTTAATTTTTTTCAACAATCACACTTTTCACTTTAGATGCTAAGGTAGCTATCAAATCATTTTGAATTTTATGACTAAGGTAATAATTATGAACTTTCTTATCTCTAATAAGTTGAAAATGATTTCGCATTATTGGATCAAACTCCACAATCATCTCGAGTAGGCCTAAAAAGTTACCATTTGAATCTTCATATGGTTTTTCTTTTGTACCACGACAGGCCATGTTATTTATAGCAAGACATTTAACGATAGCAATAATTTTAAGCATTACACATCTCTCCAATGCGAAGTCTCTTTTTTTATTTGATCTTGCAATTTCTTATCAATAGTTTGACTCTTTTCTAATCTAGCCTTTAGTTCAACTCACGCTCTCATGTTAGAAAGGTGTTCAACACTATTTTCATGCTCAATAAGCTTCACACCCATATGTTTCCAATCTTTGCTCCCCTCACTAGCTAATTGACTTCTTGATGGCATATTTTTAAAAAACTTGCAACAAAAACAAAACACTTTATTTAATTCTTTCGAGTATATTAACTATTTTCTATCACAAGTCTCTTCACTTGATATTCTTCGTACATAAAATGCATTAGAAAAGTGCCTAGAAATTCCATCAAGGGGGTATTGAAAATTAGATTCTCTTTTAGGTCCCGTTTCCACTAATAAGCATCACATTTTATCATCTAAAGAATCTCAAACTCTAGGATCAAATATATTCACAAACATTTTCTCTTCACCAACAACTTCGAAAGTCTAGCCTCATTTTATCATTTTGACTCTCTCTTGGATCATCGGTACCTTCATTCACGTCATTATCGGTTATATTTTCTTTGTTATTTATAGGATTATCTTCTATCGTGTTAGTTTCAATTGGAAGATCACTCTTTTTAAGAATGAATTATCCATTGAACCTTTTAAAGCCTGAGTTATATCCTCATTGGTTTTCTTTTTTTTTTTCCTCTTTTGATATCCAGATAGTTGTTTTCTCGAAATCATTACAAGTTTCAAATAATCAAAATAATAAATATAATACCCAAACAGCTATCACAAAGAATTTTAAGTTTCAACTAATAAATTTAGAAATACTCTATAAGTTTCAAATAATAACAAGTTAACAGTTAATACTTAACAATTATAACAACTTACAACTTATCCCACACAGTAAATATAAATCTTAAAGAGCAACAAAAAATAAATTTAGAAATCCACTAATCCAAGCTAATCACTAATACACATGAAATGAAACTATGAAAGACTATCAATAAGAGCAGAAATATAAATCAAGTAAAATTAAAATAAATTTTTAGTTAATTCAAATATTGAATTAAACAAAAAAAATTAAAATCTCAAAACAAGTAAACAGATAAAATCAACAAGCAATTAAAAATCGACACAGATAAAATCAACACAGATAAACAAGCAATTAATATAAATAGCCAAATTAGAAATCAAACTAAAAATCGAGAATAAAAAACCAAAAGAATTACTTTTTGTTCACCTTAATCACCTCGGTGAAGGCAGAGGAGACTACGGACCAGCGGAAGGTGATGAAAGGCCCGGTTGTAGACTTATGGCAAACGACGAGCCGGGCGAAGTAGAGGTAACAAATTAACAAATTTTCTGATCAATTTTTCCCAAAAATAAAAGATTCAAATATAGGAAAAAAAAAATCTTTTGCTGAAAATAACAAAATAAATTGACCAATTTTTCAATTGATCATTTTTCCCTAAAATAATTAAAAGATTTAAAATATCTAGATCTCTAACTCTAAGATTGTTGGAAGTAACAAATTAACAATTATCCGGATGAGTGAGTATTGTGGATTGATTTGAAGGAGATTGAAGCTAAATATTGAATACAATAAAACAAAGATTGAAAAGGTTATTTGTAATCTATAAAATTGATTAACTTACCGTTGGAATTGTGGAACGAGAGTCGAGATAATATCATGAATACTGAAGTTTGTCGTTGGGGATATGATAGATTGATAAGTCGAAGACGAAAGATCGACATTCTTGTTGCCAATTTTCATTAATTTAGGGTTTTTATTTAATTTTTTTTCCATCCTGATGTCATTTAGAATTGGCAGCAGAAAGGCCACGCCTTTATGGTTTATGCACAACTTTAGGTAAGTGTACTGGATATGGGCTTTTATTTACATTTTATTGGGCCCAAGCAATGCATATATGATGTATATATATATTTATAATGTAAAGTGTAAAATTGGTGCCCTTTTTTTTGTTGGGTCCCTGGGCCGTAGCCCAGACTGCCCTGGGTCTGGGCCGGCTCTGCGTAGAATATTGTCTACACAATTTAATTTAACCCAAATTAAATATTTAGCCATAAAAAATTAGGTCATACCTAATTGTATATTATTGATTTTCCAACAATCCCCCACATGAGTGGAAATCAAATGTATGCATATATGTAGACTTTTGTGCTCGATCCTCACAAGACTCTATTGCATCAGAAAATGTAGTTTGTGGCTTTGAACCTTTCTTAGTAAATATCGTCGAATGTACTGGCGGGTTAGTGGACATAGTGCTTTGAACTATTTCTCCATATCGTACACCAAGATAATGACATTCACACAATAAAGACTTAACTCCATTCCATTCTAATGTTGTGTCCTTTTTTGCCATGGACAACACTTTGGATTTATAAGTGTTTATACTTGAAGCTGCTCTCACTTCACACTTATATAGGTGACACCCTATTAAGAGTATCTTGTATTACTCCACCTTTAAAAAATTTGGGATTCATTAAATGTCCAGATGACTTACCCTCACCACAATCAGCAGGTAATCTTACACTTGGATTGCTTTAGGGAATAGCTTTGGACATTCTTATGTTCTAAGTGCTCAGTTGAATTTTCATAGTTTAGTTTTCCTCTTGAACCAATTTTGTGGGATTTCCATTCATCAAGGTAGGGTTACCACTATGATCATTCTTTTCGTTATGGATTTTTAAGCTCATTCCCCCTAGCAGTATTCCCAATTGATCTCTATTCAATCCTTTAGTAAAAGGATCAACCAAAGTTTCCTTAGACTTCACGTAGTCAATGGAAATTATATCATTTGTGATCAATTGATGAACGATATTATGTCTAAGATGAATATGTCTAGATTTACCGTTCTACATGTTGTTTTGCACCTTTCCTATAGCAGCTTGGCTATCACATTGAATCATCACAAGCGGCAAAGACTTATTCAGTAGGTAATATCAGATAAAAAGTTCTGAAGACACTCAACTTCTTCACCAATTTTATTTAAAGCGATGAACTCCGACTCCATGGTTGACCGAGCTATACAAGTTTGTTTTGTGGACTTCCACAAAACAAAACCTCCTCCGATACAAGAAACATATCCGCTTGTGGAGTGAGACAATCTCGAATATGATGTACAGCTTGCACCACAGTACCCTTCAAGTACAAATGGATATCTCGAGTATTTTAGCCCGTATTCAAGGGTGTACTTCAAGTACTTTAGTACCCTTTTCAAAGCATTCCAATGTTCATGACTGGGATTGCTTGAAAATCTACTCAACTTATACACCAGATAGGATAAGTTCGGTCGTGTACAGTTTGTTAAGTACATCAGACTCCCTATTATCCATGAATATTCCCATTGAGCTATTAGTTGACCTTTGATTTAAGCTAAGATCAATGGGTGTCCTTGACAACGGACCATCATAGGCATTAAATTTCTTCAGCACTTTCTCTACGTAGTGAGATTGTGACAAGACAATTCTGTCTTGGGTTATGATAATCCTTATTCCAAGAATTACATCAGCTACTCACATATCTTTCATGTCGAATTTTTTTTTTCAGCATTCTTTTCGTAACAATGGTCACTTCATGGCTACTCCCTATGATCAACATATTGTCTACACATAGACATACAATTCTAATGTATTTGATGTATTTTTAACATAACCACATTTTATCACATTCGTTGATTTTGAGCCCATTTGACAACATCACGTCATCAAATCTCAAATGCATTGTTTCGGAGCTTGTTTCAATCCGTACAAGGATTTGATCAATTTGCAGATGTTGTAGCACAAATTATTTTTTTACCGAGCACCGAATCAAAAGATTCGTTCCCCGAGTCGATCTCTCGAGGAAGGCTGTTCGGAATTCAGCTTTGGTATCAATCACACATAAAAATGAAAACAAACAAAATTCCCAAACACTCTAATTAAGATGATTGGTTTGAATTTCAATTAATGATTACTAGAATTTAAATAACCCAAATTAAATAGCAAGCGAACACATAGAACAAGTAAGATTTGAGAAGCTAGGGAGTTGGGGATATCCGTTTTGGTTCGAACATGCAATTATCAAGCTAGAGATTGTTCGGTTAAGTGATTTGCATGACCGGTTCGTTCAAGTACTCATTCTCAATAACTTCGTAACAAGAGAACAAGCTTAAACGACAAGTTAACAAGCCATTTAACGCCTAGGCAATACAATAACGAACAAGCCTAGTTTATATGAGCCTAATTTCATCGACTCCTCCCCTTTCGGTTCAAAGAGTCGATTGAAGAAAACTAGAAGGTGTTGAATCAACTAGTCGTTTAGAATCTCCAAAATCATACACAGATTAAATGAATTCAATTAAAATAATTGGACGTTGAAGTGTCACCCTTCAACAATTCGCAGTATTCAAGTCTGACAATTGAAAAATCCTAGAAAAAGATCAACTCGTACAAATTGAACAATCACGAACATGATAATCTCAAACGAATTTAAAACATCAGTCCCCTATCCCTAGCAGTCGGATTTAGCTATCATCACAAACATCCATAATCGAAGCAAACATACTCATAGATTAAATGTACCGAAGACTTACGATTAATGGAAATTGAACGATAATCTGATAAATAAGATTGAATCCGAAAGCAATAGCAAAATCTGGGATCAAATCCTTGTTCTATGGTCCAAATAAGATGAAAGGAAAGTGAAAGATCAGTTTTTCTTTTCTTTAAGCTAAGGAACGGAAAAAAAATAAATAAAACCTAGGTGAAGCATGAATGAATTTTTCACGATCTAAAAATCTGATTTTTAAAATCTGCTAGCGGGCGGGTCGCGGCCGCGGAGAAGAAAACACTCGCGGCCGCGGAAAGAGAAAATTTTGGGTGCCGGAAATAGGGAAGTAGGGACCGCGGCGTGGAACCTATCTCACGGCGTGGAGGAGTTCCAACACGGCGTGGAGGTTCTTCTGGCACGGCGCGGCGGTTGAAGTCTTGCAGCGGCGTGATTTCATGGACTGCCGTGAAGATTTGAAGCAACGGCGGAGTCGCGCCGTGAGGAGTCCATGTGGCGCGGCACAGTGGTCGTCTTCTTCACGGCGCGGTGAATCTTGCGGCACGGCAAGGTAATTTTCTCGCGGCGTGGGAGGTCATCACGGCGCGGTGCCTGGAATGTTGGGGCTCTGTCCAACACGTGACGGCATCGCAGCGCGATGATTGTCTTCTTGACGGTGCGGTAATTCTGCACGGCGCGGAGCAGCGGCTTTCCCACGACATGTTGTGAACTTGCAGCGGCGAGGGGGCTGGGCTGCGTGTGATGGTGTGGAGGGCGAGGCATACTGCGCGTGGAGGAGGTCTCGCTACGGAATGGTAAATGTTGGTGTAAATCGAGCTGTCGAAAAAGGTAGCATGTTGATCCATGTTGGAATTTACCTAATCTTGTTGATAGAGATATGTCGAACGATTCTTGTTACTGCATTCGGTGTCTCGGGCTCGTTTATGCTCGTCTAGTATTGAAATTCTATTCTCGGGCCCGACTAGTGCTTTCCTTATATCATATCCTCTCGAGACTTTCAACCTGCACACCAACACGACGAAACAAACGCAGAAAACGGGAAAAACGAGCTAAAAACGAAAAGAAGACTAAAATAAAGAAAAGCACGGATTAAACTACTTGCTTTCCTTATATCATATCCTCTCGAGACTTTCAACCTGCACACCAACACGACGAAACAAACGCAGAAAACGGGAAAAACGAGCTAAAAACGAAAAGAAGACTAAAATAAAGAAAAGCACGGATTAAACTACGAAAAGAACTGAAAGCTAACTAAAAGATTAAATATGGGGAAAAAAGAACAGAAAAATAAACCAAAAAATGCAACAAAAATGGGACAAACAGCTGACCTTTTTCTCTTGTCCAAGTGCTACAAAACCTTCGGGTTGTTCCATGTAAATCTTTTCTTCTAATTCACCATTCAAGAATGCCATCTTGACATCCATTTGGTGAATCTAAAGATTGTGCAAAGCAGCAATCGGGAGAAACACTCTAATCGACGCTATATGCGTAACAGATGAATATGTATTAAAGAAGTCATAACATTCTTTTTGTTTAAAGCCTTTGACCACTAATCGTTCTTTAAGCTTAGCAATTGTTCTAACAGCTTTGTAATTTCTCTTTAGGATCCACTTGCATCCTAAAGATGTACAACATCCATGGAGATCAACCAACTCCCAAGTATGATTTTGCATAATTGATTCGATTTTGCTATTTATAGTTTGTTTCCAGAGTGGTCCATCTGGGTTGGACAGAGCTTCCTTAATGGAACTCGATTCATCATCCAACATATACGTAATAAAATCAGGTCCAAACATTTTTTTTTTCATTTTTACCCTTTTACCACGTCTTCGTTCTTCTTCTTATCTTCAGTACCATATAGTACAAAACCGCTAGTAGTTTCATACGTCCTTTTGTTAGAACTGGATTATAATTTTTCCTTCAGAGGAAAAATATTCTCGAAGAATATATAACATTCCTCGACTCAATAGTGGTACCAACCGATACATATGGATTTTCTAATTTATGAACCCGAAATCTATATACAGTACTCTTGTACGCATATCCTATAAAAATACAATCGACCGCCTTTGGTCCGATTCTCATTTGTTTGGGTTAAAAAACAAAAACCTTAGCCAAACATCCCCACATTTCCAGGTATTTATAAGACGGCTTACGATTTTTTACATTTCGTAAGGAGTCTCATTTTTTTCTTTGGATATTTTATTTAAGGTATGATTTGTTGTTAACATCTTCCCCCCACATGTTTGGGGTAATCCTGAATTTATCAACATGACATTCATCATTTCTTTTAAAGTTTGGTTCTTGCGTTCAACAACACCATTCGACTGTGGAGAATAGGGGGCCGTCGTTTGATGAATTGCTCCATCTCAGAATATATTTGTTCAAATGGAGCTACATACTCCCCACCCCTATCACTTTGGATTATTTTAATCTTTTGTCGAGTTGATTTTCAACTTTTGTCTTATAGTTTTTAAATTCTTCCACAGCCTCGTCTTTACTTCTTAACAAATATAAGTAGCAAAACCTTATGAAATCATCGATAAAAACTATAAAATACTTTTTACTTGTTCTTGTTTGTAAAATTTTCAGATCACATACATCAGTATGGATTAATCTCATGGTTCAGTACTCCTTTCCACAGAGTGAAAAGGCAACTTAGCCATTTTTGCTTCAATACAAATTTCAACATTTCTTATGTTATTCAATTTTAAAATTAAGAATTAATTCTACATTCATCAAACATTTGATTGCATTTATTATTACATGTCCTAATCTAATATGCCATAAATCATAGTACTCAAAGCTATAAGCAGAAATAGGCTTTTCATTTTCATTGAAAATGGTTACATGACTCTTGGCTATTACATTCATTTTAAGAAAACCTTTGTCCCGATAGCCACGTCCAATGAATGTTTCAGACTTGCTAAGATCAAATTTCTTAGCATCAAACACAAGTTTAAATCCATGCTCAACAAGAAGAGATCTGGAGACCAAATTCTTTTGGATATTTGGGACATATAGAACATCTTTAAGCTTTAATTCCTCTTCAGAAGTTAGCTTCAACACCACGGTGCGAACTCCAGCCACATCAGACGTGGAAGAGTTTCCCATGTGAAGTTTATGATCTTAGAAGGAGTGTATTCAGAAAACAGCTCCTTGTCGGAACACACATGGCGAGTGGCACCAGTATCGATGTACCATTCCCTTGGGTTATCCACCATATTGGCTTCAAACACCACAACCGACATATCAAAGTCGGTCAGTTCACCCGACACATGGTCGTGTTCAGCAACGAGGGCACTCGGTTGTGCTTTCTTCTGCCAACCTTCTTAGGCTTTTTGCAATCCTTAGCCATAAGATTGGCTTTCCACAGTTGGGGCAAGTGCAGATAAACTTCTAAACCTTGGTAGTTGTTTCCCTTTGTTAAGGGACTTCTTCTTGTTCGAGTTGCCTTGCTCCAGCAAGTTAACATGAGCCTTCATCATCGGGGCCTTCCCTAAAGACTTTCGGTTGTCCTCTTCAATGCGAAACGAACAACCAGGTATTCAAGACTCATCTCCTTCCTCTTATGCTTGAGGTAGTTCTTGAAGTCTTTTTAACTCGACGACAGTTTTTTGATCACAGCCGCAACTTGATGACTCGCTCAGAAACATTTCTTCAGCATGGATATTGTGCAATATGAGTTGGAACTCATGCACTTGATCGCCGCGATGTGTTCCTTCGCTATCCGAGGTCGGAAATTTGATAGAGTAGTGGAAAATAGAGACGGGGACCCTCAGCTTGTAGAGCGTCGTTCTACTTAGGATGGCATTTTACTCACTTGGGCAGTCCATGATCTTGAAAGTTTCAAGGATCGTCCTTGTGGGCTGCCCATCTCCTCCGAACTTGACCTGCAACACGATTCAGCTGACGGGTAGCGTCGTCTGTCCATTGAAGCCCTGGATCCGCTCTCGACACGGTTACACCTTCTTCATGTCGACACCCATTTTCTTAAAGGTGTCGTAGTAGAGTATACTTGCGTAGGCCCCAGTGTCGACCATGATGTGGTGTACCTTTATCGCCATGATCGGCGCCGTGATCACCAGGGCGTTGGAGTGCGGGTGGTCGAATAGAAAAGCATCTTCGTCGGTAAAGGAGATCTTGTTCGGTGTGGGTTCGACCACCGGTCTGCTGCCAGCATGTTGGACCCTCTGCCCGGCATAATAGGCTTGCCGGGCGTAGGCCTTGGTTTGCCTCCTTGGAAAATAGTGGATCGTCTCGGCTTGTGTTGACGCGCCGATGTGGGTAGGCCGGCGTCTCATTCTCCTGATCCGAGGATCGACTTCTCTTTATGATTCTGGAAGTGCCGACCTCACCTTGGTGGGCCGGACAGAAGGTCATGATTTTCTGATTGCCGCCCTGCAGCGGCCTCTTCCTCCGGTGGTGGACGTCGGAGTCTTAATCACTGTTAGGGCCGTTCTCAAACTGACCCCCTCTATTTTTGTTGTCGTTTGAGTGGGTGAGCTTCTTCATCTGCGGGTCATCTCTCAGTTTGAGCAGTGCCGTGATAAGATTGGTTGGTGTTGTGTCCGTTCCCCTTGTGATAGGCGCAATACCGGGATTTGTCGACCTTGCTCTGGTCGGCCTGCATCGGCTTCAGGTCTGGGAGTATTACCCTAGCCTTAATCTCCTCATAGAATGCTCCCACAGAGAAGAAGCCTTGATAATTCTCTTTGAGTTCTTCGGGTCTTTGCCTCCTCAGAGCCCAAACTTCTGCCAGGGACTTGCTCGGCTTCCCCGATTTCTCCTCCTTAGCCTTGCCTTTAGACGACATGGCGTCAAACGTCAGAATGAACATGGATTCCTCTCCCATGATATAATCCTGGGCCCGAGCTAAAAATTCCTAGTAGATGCTTGGCTTGTTCTGGCATAATGACCATTTGAACATGGTTTTTTGTTTCAACCCGGCTTGCACGGAAACCTCCGGGTGGCACTGCTCCAGACTCCATGTTCTGGACTCGGTCATTGAACCGGGAAATGTAGTCTTTTAGACTCTCATATCCCCTTGAATGATATTCATAATTGACTCCTTTGGGGCGAGGTTAATCTGTGACCCGATGAAGTGTGAGCAGAATGCCGCCTGAGTTGCCCCCATGAGGAGATGGAGTGGGGGTACAAAGAGTGATACCACCTTTGCGCCTTAGGCCCCAGTCTAAGGGAGAACATTCGGCAGTGTAAGGCGTCCGTCGCACCGTGCAGGTCCATCCACGAAGTGTAGAGGCATATGTGGGAGTCTGGATCTTTGTCGGCACGGCCTCCTGCAGGATATCTGGGGAGAGTGGCGAAGTGTGGTCCACGACCCAAGAACTTGATCGCGGGGGGAATGTCGACGGTCCCCCTGGGACGTGTGCCGAGCTTCCAGCTCGGCTATCTTTCGCTTAAGGGCAGCGACCTCATCAGTGTCGCACCCGATAGCTTTTCCTCATTCAATGACCTCCTTGAGATCGCAGTTATCCTGGCTCTTATCGCCCAAGCATTGGTGGATGAGCCGGCAGACGATTTGCAGGCTCGGTTCCGGGTGACTTTCATCCGTTTGTTCGGTGTGTGCCACGCTTGCCGTCCTTTCACGTCGGTTCTGGGCCTCCCCGTTGGGCGATTGGGCTGTGGTCTTAGAACGACCCGACTTTCTCCTGTAGCACCTAGCCTCCTTGTCGGGGGATTAGAGTAACGTGTTGCCGGGATCGCCGGTTTCCACAACGATGTTTGCCCCGGCTGCGTGACTGGCCAAGGCCTTAGCGAAAGCCCTCTCAAGGACTTTAAGGTCGTCGGGGTGCTGCATTGCTGCAGCAAAATTTGAGACTGGCGGGACAGGAGCTTGAGTTCCTTGTTGAGCCCTGTGTGAGGCTTCCTCGCCATTGCGCCGGTGAGACTGAGCTCTGGACTGGTGGGTAGACTCGTCATGACCGGATGAAGTCACTTTTGGTCGATTTTTGAGGTGGAAAAGTGAGAAAAAAGATGAACTTGATGTGGAGTTCCATAAAGTCGAAGTGTTGACACCAAATATCTTATGGTGCCCTTCCTCTAGCGCCAAACTGTTGATGGACGGATCCGATCAACAGTTAAAATATAATATAATGAAAGTGAAAAATATAAAACAGAAAGAAAATACGGTTTAATTGAGTTTTATTAAATAATTACAAGGTCAGCCTCTAAGCTTGAGGTCGGCACTTAGCTTACACGTGAAAATAATTACATGAATTTATTACAGAATTCTAGAGAGAGAAAGTAGTAGTTGGAGAACTCAACAACTCAAAATAAATGAGATGGGTTTCTATTTATAGTATCTTTGAATGTGGCACTGTTCTGGTACTGTTCAATGGTCTTGTAGCACAGTACTTCTGCTGGCCATGTCGGTGCTTTCCTGACAGATATTAAATGCGATTTGAAGTTTCTTCAATCATGACCTGTCAGACAATTAATGCACACATGTGATACATTAAATACTGGCAAGCCTTTTTGTCGGGCTAGGTGCACTAGGAGGATAGATTAGAGTGGCATGTTCCATCAACAATCATTATCCGTCAAGTGACAGTATTATATTATTATTGAGTCTCGTGCCTGTCCTCGGGCCGATCGTCCCAGACCTCCAGGTCAGCACTTGAACCTTTAATCTTCCCCGAGCCCTCTAGAATCCATTATTCTGCTCGGTAGTCGGCGAGGTCGGCACTTCCGCGTGACTTGCCAGATGCCGACCTCCAAGAGTGTATCGAACATCGCCACAACTGGTTTTCTCCTTTAGTCAGCTCGACACTCTATCTCGAGTCGCTCTTTTGTCGCTAAACCGTGGATCCCAGGTTAGACCGATCTGGATATCAACAAGAAATATCACCAATCTTTAAAGTCTTAATAAACCATAGTGTCAAATAAATTAAATATCTAAGGATTTTGTAAGACTTTTGAAAATTACAATTGAATACCCCACGATTTTTAAAAGTTTAACAAATCTAAATTGAATACACTCCTATTAGTTTATGAATTTTTGTTTTTCTTTTTTATAAAGCTTTTTGGGTCAAGGTTACTTTGACAATTTTGGTTGCGAAATGGGTCATATGAATAATTCCCTCTAAATCTATCATGTTTTCTTTTGATTAATAAATGTTATATAAAAAAAAAGTGTGCAAATTTATTATTGTTGTCATTTAATTTCTTAAAAATAATAGATATCTTCATTTTTTTTTGGTACAGGGACCTTCCGGTCACAAGGGCGGCAAAGCTCTCCCTCAAGA
>CACSLK010030875.1:5914358-5924664 GCA_902706635.1 Striga hermonthica | reverse complement strand
GTGGTGTGTTAAGTAATAATGTGATAGGTATTATGTTGTAGTGGGTGGTGTGTTAAGTATTAATGGGGTAGGTGAAAAGTTTATAGTGAGTAATGAATTAAATGTGGTTGGTTAACCAACAATATAAGCACTGTACCGCCTGATAATATGTATGTTATTTTTGGTAAAATAAAACTGAAATTATTTTAGTCTTCGAAAAAATATTAAATTTAATTGTATGGTATAAGAACGAGTTAGATGTATTGTCGAAAAACAACAAGTGAAAATAAGCCTTTTCAAAGTAGAACGAACGCTAACAAACATTTATCGAACAAGATAGAAGTAAAAGTATGTTATTTTTGTCAAAATATAATTGAAATTCTTTTAGTTCTGAAACAAATTGAATTTAATCGTATTTCGATTACAGTTAGGACAGGTGTTTTGTTTATATGGTGATGCTGTCAGCTGGAACAATGAGTTAGATTGTTGTAAAAGAACAAGTGAAAATACGAGCTTTTTTTCAAAATAGAACAAACACCAATAATAAAAAAACAAGTGAAAAAATGAGCTTTTTTTCAAAATAGAACTAACACCAACAACCATTGTTCATACTCATATAATTTAACACAATACATAATAATAAAGATAAACAATGTATAACAATCTAAATTATAGAACTCTAAAAGCCCAAACAACATTAAAAATCATTTGAGACACAGTTCTTCTTTAAGCACAACAAGAAGTCCATGGTGGGGTTGCAATTCTTCTGTCATGGTTGAAGTATCATCCTTTAGCATTTCTCTGTACGTCTTCCATGACTCCATACGAACTAGCTTTTCTAAATCCTTTTGTTTATTCAAATGAATTTCCTTAACCTCACCAGTCTCGGCCAACAGACGTTCAACATCTGAACTTGTGCTCCCTCATGCAATTGTTTTTCCCTTTCTCTTCCCCACCTTTGCTGCTTTTTGGCTAATTAGTCGACGCACATACATGTCCTCAACATCACCACTAGGCTCAACATCTTGCCCAAATCCAGAAGTGTGATCTCCAGTATCAGATATTCTAGCTTTTTTTCCTTCTCGAGATGTCTGAGATGCCCCATCAAATTCGGCATTATTTTTCTAAACCTCCCAACAATGAAGTCATTTAAAGTCTCCTTTCTTTTTTCCTTCCCTATTCCAATCCATTATAGCATTCTACAAAATAATTGCATCTTTTTCACCACTCCTTTGATCAACCCGAGATCTTATTGATGCAGGCAATCTCCATGAAAAACATAAAAATGAGATTTTGCTGACTCCATATTCTTTGAATAAGGTTTCGTGCTTGACTAACTTCATTATAGTACTGTGTAATTTGCCTCCAAAAACCTTCGAACGTTTGTTGAGCGCCAATTACTGGATCACTTGAGATGGTATAGAAAGCTCGACATAGTAAAACATCCTCCTCATGTGACCACGACATTGTTGTCGCTTTACCTCGTCTTTTAGGGTTCTTTTCCTTTTTCTGAATCTGTATAAAAAAATGTTGTCAAGTCTTTCAACATCTGGGATCTCCGGGATCGTGCAAGGTCTTGGGACTTCAACGGGGCTACTAAAGAATCCAGTCAACATGAAATTTTCTTGATAATAAGACATCCCAAATGCATTCAAAATTCCATATTGGTGCCGCTTGCCCACATATACTGAGATTGATTCATTTTAATTAAATTTGGTGATTGGGTAAAAGAAGGTTGTTCTAAATTTTGTGGGATTGGATAAGAAGACATTGATGCCGGTACTTGAAAAAGAAAATTTTTAAATTGGGGTTGTGGTTGCATTCGAGAAAATTGAGTAAATTGCATATTTCATGTATAAAGTGAATTTACGGAAGACGGTCTGTCATCTTCCGATGAGTTCGACATATTTGGGTTGGATCTGTATGGATTGTTATCCATTACAGTTTGAGAGATATAGAAGATACGACTTTTCTATATTGTTTCTTGATTAAGATATAATAGTATATGGAAAATTATAGAGAAAATAATCTCATTTGTAGACGAAAACTCCAAATGCCAATTTTAATCAGTCAATACACAAACCAAAGCTCCCACAAAAAGTAAATGGTTGATGGATGGCAATACACCTGCCACTTTTATTTTTTGACCGTCAATATTCCAAGAAATTGACAAAAAAAAAAAAGTCGCTAAGAATTTGAAGCTCCTCACAAAAATGAAATGAATGATGGAAGAAAATTTACTCACACATGCGAGCTTGCTTTTTTCAACTCGTTATTATTTTAGTTAATTGCTTTCGTTTTCTCTTTTCGAGGAACTCCATTTTTTTCAACCAAACAACCTCATTCTTGTTTCAATTAATTACTTCATTTTCCTTTACGAGTTGTCAAGAATTCCATTTTTTAAACAAAAAAACCTCGCTCTGTTTCTTTCTTTTACAAGAAAATTTGTTAGAGTTCGTTCGTTCTTCGAAAATATCACATTTAATTTTTTTCGACAGCAGTTGTAACTTTTTCTTATTTCAATCAATCGAATTTTACCAATATTTATCATAAATTTCTTAAAATCATGTATAATCATAGGTAATTTAAAAAATTATAAAATATAAAAATTTATGAAATTTTATTAAAAATATAAATAGATAAAAATAGACAGTTTTATGAAATAACAATAAGTTTCATAAACCTACTTTTCATGGATCCCACACATCTTTTACTTACTTTAATTAAAATTATATATACATATATTTATTCATATTACAAAAATATTTCTTTTTAAATTATTTTTATTAGTGGTAGTTCCAAGGGGGAGTATTAAGAATAAGTGGAATTTACCACTAATATTCTTATCAATTTCACTATTGTATTGAAATGTGTGATGATTGTGTTGAAATGTGTGCTTGTATTGAAGTGTGTGAAATGTGATAGGCATATTTTCAGGGCTTTAGAATTGGCCTATAAAAAGAAAATAAAGCATTGTGATGGATACACGAAAAAGAAGAAAGAAAAATCAAATTATAATTTATATCATGTTTTTATATTATGTTCTTTATCTTCCCCGCATTTTATAAAAACAAGTCAATTTTATTAAATGCAAATATTTATATTTCTAATAAACAAAATTTTATACTCTAATAGCTGACGCAACGCGAACTTCTATTACGCTTCGTAGTATAGGAGCCAAAATGTGACAAATTAAGTTATAATCTTTTAAAACACTAAATGAATAAAATTTCAATATAAAGGCGAGATTATATTTTTTTATTGTGAAACCCCGTGCATCAAGAAGGATTAAATTTTAAATATTTGTTCGTTGAAAATTAAGCACATCATTTTTTTTACAAGAAAATAAGTAAATACTATGATAGGATATCAACCAATTTAATGCGTGATACATCATGTTTATATATTTCATATATGGAATGTTTCGCCGAAGTGATATTAATTACAATAATTACAATAAATATGGAATGTTGCGGTTATGGATATATTAATGGATGATCTTTATTTATATTCAAATTAAAAGAAATTTGTTTCCATAAAAAGAAAATTATCTAAAAATAAAATCAAACTATTTCTAAATTTCAAATTTGAAGCTCTATTGAGTTCATGACCACTTGTCGAGTAAACTTAATTAAACACATTCAAATTTTCATAAAACTAATGTATAAGTGATTTTGAGTAATTAAAAGATCATGTATGATGATTAAGTGTCATTCAATGAAATGAAGTGTATTAGTAGTGTTTTCTCATTAGAGTGTCGAGTTCATGACCAATATTTTACGATTAAACTCAATTAAAAACATTTCAAATCTCATATGAACTAATGTGACAGTGATTATGGATAATATAAACATAATTTGAGACCGAAATTCCGTGTTTTTGTATGTGTTCATTACAAGTGGTACCGTAGACCCAATATCATGTACTGCAACAATATAAAACTTGTGCAATCTTACAATATGTTTGGTACTACTTTTTTTAAATATTGACTAAAATTAAAATAATCCATTTTTATTCACAAAAGTAGGTACTAATTGATCAAAAAGAGGTACCACGAAGAAGAAGATACTGTACTATTTTGGCTAAAATATGTACTATTTTAAGAATCATGATTTATCTAATTTTTCATGTCTACCATGACACGTGAGTCATTCACGCGTGATTTGGATGAAAAATAGTGGAAGTTAAAATATACAGGTAGAATTTAAAGTAGTCATGTATGATGTTCTATGATATGAAGTGTGTCATTTAATGAAATGAAGTGTATTAGTATTGTTTTCTCATTAGTGTGTCGAGTTCACGACCATTTACGATTAAACTCAATTATAAACATTTTAAATCTCATATAAACTAATGTGAGAGTGATTATGGGTCATATAAACATCATTTGAGAGCGAAATTCGGTGTTTTTATATGTTCATTATTAAGTGGTACTAAAAACTCAATATCAAGTACAACAACAATATAAAACTGGTACTATCTTACTCTATGTCTGGTACTACTTTTTGTAAATGTTGACCAAAATTGAAATAATCCATTTTCGTTCACAAAAGTAGGTACTATCGATCAAAAAAATATACCACGTAGAAGAAGATGCGGTACTATTTTGGCTAAAATAGATACTATTTTAAGGATCGTGATTTCTCTATCCTTCATGTCTACCATGACATGTGGTTCGTTCACGCGTGATTTGAATGAAAAATAGTAGAAGTAAAAACATATAGATAAAATTTGGAGTAGTCATGTATGATGATTCTATGGAATGAAGTGTATCATTCAATGAGATGAAGTGTATTAGTAGTGTTTTTCATGTGTGTGTTGAGTTCATGACCAATTTGTGATTAAACTTAATTAAACACATTTTAAATATCAAAGAAACTAATGTGAGAGTGATAGTGGGTCATATAAACATAATTTAAGACCGAAATCTGGTGTTTTTTTATGTTCGTCGGAGTTGGTACTGAAGACCCAATATCTGGTACTAAAGCACCATAAAGCTGGTACTATCTTACTCTAGGTCTGATACCAATTTTTGAAAATGTTGAAAAAAATTGAATACTTCAATTTTTTTCAATATTTTCAAAAACTGGTATCAGACATTCAATTTGCGTTGACCAAAAGTTGGTTACTAAATGAATTAAAACAGGTTCTACGCAGAAGAAGAAGCGATACTATTTCTGTCAAAATTGGTACCATTTTATTCATCGTGATTTCTTTAATCCTCCATATCAACCATGCCACGTGGATCATTCACGCGTGATTTGGTTGAGAAATAGTTGAAGTTCAAAAATATAGGTAGAATTTAGAGTAGTCATGTATGATCATTCAATGAGATGAAGTGTATCTTTTAATGAGCTTAAGTGTATTAGTAGTGTTTTTTCAATAGTGTGTTGAGTTCGTGACCAATTTGCGATTAAACTGAATTAAAAACATTCTAAATCTCACAGAAACTAATGTGAGAGTGATTATTGGTCATGTAAACATCATTTTAGACCAAAATTTTCGGTATTTTCGCTTGAGCAGCGTGTGTAAGCAGGTAGCTCGTCCCTATAAATAGGGACGAGATCTCTTATTTTAGGGAAAATCTCTCATACTTTTACATACTTACACATATATATTCATCTTCTCCAGGCTGACTTGAGCGTTGAAGGCTCTTCACCAGAAAACCCTTCCGGTGTGAGAGTTCTATTGCAGATTTCGGTGTTCTACCGGTGAGGAAGGCGAGCTCGATGCGGTTCTCGACCGGTTGGGCGTTTACACCTGTATTATTGGCGCCGTCTGTGGGAAGGTGGGGGATGACCACCTCGGAGCGAGGACGCTTCTTAGAGGCCTCGCTTTCCTTCGTCGAGTGGTTGGAAGACCGGTCGGCATGCTTGAGAGGAGGAGAAGGAGATTTTTGTTTCCCAGAGGGAGGAGGAGCCTCAGATCTGTTGGACTTTGAGGGGACATCCTTGGTCGAGGAGGGGTGTCTGGCTTTATCGGCCCCACTCGAGGAGTCCCAACTCGAAGATTTCTTGTTCGCAGACTTCTTCAAGTCGGGCTTGTGCAGAAATCCCTCTGCAAGCAAGTAAAAAACAAGTTAGGATAATACAGATTAGGATAGTACCAACACAAGAGAGTTAGCATGATTGCTGGTCGAGTACCAGCCCGAGCTTGCATATGGAGGTCGACAAAATTTTGGTCGATCCTCAACCCGATGACGGTTTCGGCGACAGGAGGAGAAAGGGATTTGTGGGTAAGTATACTGCAATAATAAAAAAAGGTTGTCGTCCTTGAGCAGAATAGAGGAGGCGACAGGATTAGAGTTCCATAAGACTATACGACGGTCGAATATGGGGTTCCTAGCGGGGATTTCGACCTCAACCGGAACTTCTTTGAGCCAGGGAGTAGAGGCCCAAGGAAAAAGAGTGTTGAAGGTGACATACAAGAATTTTTCCTTCCACTTGGGGACATTTGAGGGACGGTCGGCTATGAAATAAGCATTATTGCGGCTCTTCAAATATAACCCTCCAAATTGCTTAGAGGCTAAGTAGCAATAATGAAAGAATTAAAGGTCGACTCGGCCCATGCGGATGAAGGAGATGATAATGAAAGTGGTCAAGATCCTAAAGGCATTGGGAGGCAGTTGATTTAGAGCTAGATCGTATAAGACGCACAGGTCGAGCAAAGGTTGGCATATGGAAAAACGCAAGCCTAGGTCGAACTGGACCTGGAAGAAGGTATAAGCACTAGGGGGTGGATTGTCGTAAGTATCGTCATCCCCCGGGCTAACCACTAGGCCAGGATGGCCGTAGTGGTCAAGGTCGAGCCAGTTGGCGCTGCGAGACGAGGAGGATGGGCATCTTCTGGTGGTCGATGAAGATGGCACGCGAGAGGATAAGGGGATAAAATTCTTGGGATCGCGAGAAGACAAAAGAATTGTATCTATGGGATCGTTCTCGTTCTCGTGATCATGGACAATAGGTCGACGAGGACGCTTGGTAAGGGGAGGAGGAGGAGACGGTTGACTAGTAACATCTTCTTCTGGATTGTCGGCCAACTAGGAGGAAGGGGAGACGGTGTCATCGGAGGAGCCACTATCGATCACGGTGGGTCGAATTATGTTGAGAGGCTGAGGTTGGAAAACTTCCTGGACGGAGTCGCTCGATAGACTGACGGTCGAAGAAGAAGAAGGGGAGGACAAATCCTTGCCGCTCTGGTGATCGTTCTCACTGGAAGTCGTGGAATCTGAAGAAAAACAAAAGGAAAATTTCTAAGAAAATACAAAAGGAAGAGTCCAAATGATTTTTCAGGATAATTTTTGCAGAAGAAGAAAGAGAGGAAGAAAAAGAATGAAGACCGCACAGCGAGAGGAGAAGTCTGGAATCGCGAGGAAGGGCAAAGCACGAACAAAGTTTATGGAAAATTAATAAAAACACATAGAATAGGGATTGAGAGACCTTACTCATAATGACTGGAGATGAGCCAGTTACCGTAGTAAGAAGTGCGATGTGCAGAGAAGCTCGAACGTGCAAGACAAAAGGGGAGACTTGAGTGCGAATGTTTGCAGAAGGTAAAAATTTTCTAAGTGTTAGAGATAGGGTATTTATAGGCGGCGAAATGTGAGGAAGACGAACTACCAACCGTTGGATCAAGGAAAACTAAGGGTCAAGATTAATAGATGAATTAACAGACGCCACAACACTAACAGTAAGATTAAAGTATCTAATCTAACGAATGTCATGAAGGGGGAGTTTTTAAAGTGGCACGAAGTACGAAAAAGTGCGGGTCACGAGGCAATGATGACGCCTGACAGATGAAGAGACACGTCTGAAAAGGCGAACAGGTGGTGAAATTCAAAATTAAAAAACACAAAGTGGTGGTTACAACGAAGGATGGACGGGAAGTAGCTGAAAATGAGTCAAGTGGTCGAAGTGGACAGCTTGACGCTAAAAAACACGGACCATAACCTATTCTTAGATCGAGTCATTTAGACTCGACCAGAGTAGGGGGGACTAGATGATCTGAGATACTGCACACTGGACCGGGTTGCCAGGTCAACCGAGTAAAATTGGGTTAGTGGCCCGGTCGAGCCTAATGGTCGCCGAGTAACAGAGACAAGAAGTCGAAAAGGAGAGAATTCGGCAGCAACGGATAATTACCTGCTCCACTAGGCACTGGTCGTGGACAGAGATGGTCAAATAGGCGTGGTCGTGGTATCGACCACTTCGCACCTTAGGGACAACTCAACAACCACACCAGGCTTGGTCGAACATCAGAATATCTAAGGGAATCTTCAGCACGTGGAAGGAGGACATGCGGCGCATAATGAGTGGTCCAGGGCGATAACGGTTTCTGACATTCTCTGACACATTATATCGCGTTTTCTGACACAAAGATAGTGGAGGCAGGCCATCGTACAGACGAGCAGAGAGGATGACTAACTCGACTCGCTTGAGCAGCGCGTGTAAGCAGGTAGCTCGTCCTTATAAATAGGGACAAGATCTCTTGTTTTAGGGACAATCTCTCATACTTTTACATACTTACACATATATATTCATCTTCTCAAGGCTGACTTGAGCGTTGGAGGCTCTTCACTGGGAAACCCCTCCGGTGTAAGAGTTCTATTGCAGGTTTCGGCGTTCTACCGGCGAGGAAGGCGAGCTCGAAATGGTTCTCGGCCAGTTGGGCGTTTACACATGTATTACTGATACTATACGTCTGGTACCAATTTTTGCAAATGTTGATCAAAATTGAAGTATTCCATTTTCTCTGATCAAAAGTAGGTACTAATTGATTAAAAACAGGTACTACGCAGAAGAAGAAGCGGTACTGATCGGTACCGGTTTAGTAATCGTGATTTCTTTAATCCTCCATATCTACCATACCACGTAAACCGTTCACGCGTGATTTGGTTGAGAAATAGTGGAAGTTAAAACATATAAATAGAATTTTGAGTAGTCATGTATGATCATTTAATGAGATGAAGTGTCTTTTAATGAGATGAAATGTATTAGTAATGTTTTTTCATTCGTGTGTTGAGTTGTGACCAATTTGCGATTAAACTTAATTAAACACATTTTAAATCTCCAGGTATGCAGACATTTGACTTTTTAGCCCTCTTTGGGCCATTATATCCACAGGTCGGGGGTGTAGCCTCAACCCCCCATCCCACACTGGGATGTTTATATATATATAAAAAAAACACATTTTAAATCTCATAGAAACTAATGCGAGAGTAATAATGGGTCATATAAACATCATTTGAGATCGAAATTCGATGTTTTTACGTGATCGTTACAAGTGGTACCGATGACCCAATATCCGGTCAACACAATACAAAATAGTACTATCTTACTCTAGGTCTGATACTCCTTTTTGTAAATGTTGACCAAAATTGAAACAATCCATTTTCGTTCACAAAAGTAGGTACTAATCGATAAAAAAGGAGTACCACGTAGAAGACAATGCGGTACTATTTTGGCAAAATTATGTACTATTTTAAGAATCGCGTTTTACACCAAAATGAGTACCAACTACTGGAAAATTAGTTCTTTTACACCAAAAATCCGGTACTAATATTAAGAAAACAAGTATCATTAGGAATAAAATAAAAAAAATCTAAAACATCATCCATTAAACTACTTTGTCCAAAAACCATCATCCACAAAACTACAATCATCCATCAAACAATCAAACTATCAGCCTACTTGTCCCCAAACCACAATCCATCATCCACAACATCACACCATCAAGGAAGATTTCATAACATCACAACATCACACCATCGTCCACTTCGTCTTTTGTTAGACCTAAAATGAACTACATTATTCCTAAACAGATAATGAAGAAAACGAAACTAGTTCTTCGAAAATAGATACTTGTACTGAAGTAATAAGAAAACCGAATAACAAAATATATAAAACAAGAGTGTCTCCAGAGCTTTTGAAGTAATCGGTTTCTTTTGGTTTGTTCGGAGACTAGGGTCTTCGTCTTGCTAGGCCTTCTGCAGTGACGGACGTGGTTCCAGAGCTTCGGAGCTCTCCGCGGAGCTGGCTTTGTTGCTATCTTTCCCAGATGTTCTTGCTGAGGGTGGCTTAATGTTTATGTTGTTTAGGTTTATTTAGGTTGTAGTCTTTGTTTTTGTGTGTTGCTTTGTTTTGCTCCTGTTTTGTGTTGTCTGTGTTTTAGGTTTGGGCCGTTGGCCTCTGTGGGCCCGAGTGTCATCTTATTACCCTGTTGGGGCCCAACACTCGGGTATTACCCTGTTGGGGTCCTTTTTGGTTGTCTGTTTTATTCTCCCTTTGAGAGTTTTTAGTGTCGTAGTGTTTTGTTCGTAGGTCCAGAG
>CACSLK010030875.1:5877135-5889383 GCA_902706635.1 Striga hermonthica | reverse complement strand
GTCATCCCGAAACCTTGCTTGTTATGGCTATCGCCGGGCTGAAACTGAACTCGATTTTTCGCTGGACATTGTGTCAGAATAAGCCAAACACCTTCTAGGAATTTCTTGCCCGAGCTCAACAACATATCATTGCCGAGGAAGCCATGTCGGTCCCTGATTTTAATTTCAATCTGAAGTCATCTAAGTCGGGAACCGACGAGAAAAAGAAAAACAAATTGTTCGACAAGCAAAGCAAGGCTCAATTTAGAGGATACCCCCGAAGAGACGCCAACGACCCTGAAATTAGAGCAGCTCGTAAACAATATGCAACCGATGTAAAATTCGGTTATCAAACCGTGTATTCAGCTGGAGCTGCCACCATATATGAAGAAATCAAAGGGAAAGGCATCCTGTCTGATCCCAAACCACTTCGGATGCCCGAGGAGAAATTGGACAAGTCTCGATATTGTGATTATCACAAATCACCAGGACACAACACAGATGAGTGTTTAAGTCTGTTAGCCGCCTTGTTGCGTTTAATCGGTCATCCACAACTCAGGAAGTTCTATCGCAATACTGATCCCCAAAAACGAGGGCCAGGACGTCAAATTGAACCTTATGATGAAGCCGAAGAGGAGGACCGAGGTGCCATGACGAAATGCATCCGACAAGGAGACAAGGAAGTATTTGTGTTCACTTCGGAAGCACCTGATTCCAACTCAATTGGAACCTCCCGGGGACGCAAGCGGAGCCGATCTCCTAGCCCGATGCAAATCACTGTCTATCTTGTAAACACCAACAACACCCGGAGTACCTTATCCCGTCGACAAATCAAGGCCTACGCCCGGCAAGCTTACAACTCCGGCAAACAAGTGTACACCACCGATCTGAGAGACATTCTCAATAACCGGAACTGTCCCATAACTTTCAATATGAAGGATGTTAACCATTTTGCACACCCTCACTCAGATGCAATTGTCATTACCGTCCCCATATGTGGAATCCCAGTACACCGCGTTATGGTTGACACTGGGGCCTATTCGAGCATTTTAATGTTAAAAGCTTTTGATAAAATGGGTCTTGATCCGGTGGATATCCGACCTTGTAACGATCAAATACAGGGGTTTAACAGAAGCATTTCGAAGCCCATCGGCAAAATCACCTTGCCTGTCAGATTTCGCACTTCCGAAAATGTCACCAAGCTTGTCATGGAAACTTTCAAAATTCTTGACATTAACAACGAGTATAACGCGATCATCGTAAGAACTGCTTTGTATAAACTCCGAGCCGCAGTTTCAATTTTTCACTATGCGTTGAAATTCCCGACGACACGAGGTGAAGGAACACATTTCGGAGATCAAAGAGAAGCTCGAGAACTCGTCACTTTCATACTGTCCACCGGAGTCTATTCCATCACTCCGGTCAATGAAGAAAATTCCCTACCACAAAACACCCAGACAACATGGTTCCCGGGAACTCGAACCGCGACGCCGTTGTTCCCCCCACCTTGGATCCTTTATCTAGAGACCGAGGTAGACGGCCTGGAAAAGAGCCACGCATAGAAGAGGATGAATTGGACCCAAGAACTCAGTATAAAGAAAAGAGTCGAAATGATCGAGCCGAGCCCGGAGAAGAAGTGGAGTTGATCTATATCGACGAACCAATCTTCCAAAAATCATTGCGCATTGGAAGGGCAAAATTTCAAAAAGTGATAATCACTTTTAGTCCACTATGTTGGCATTTGTACGAGTTTTGATTAAAAGTGACAATTTACTGGACCATTATTGATGACACCCCATATGATGGACCTTTTTCGGAAAATGGTCAACATAATGGACTAAAAATGAAATTTAGCCGCATTGGAAGCCATCTTCAAGAGCCTCTCCGGTCTGAACTCATCTTATTTCTCAAAAGTAATTCGGATGTTTTTGCTTGGAAACACGAAGATATGAAGGGCATCGACCCCGGCGTCGCTAGCCATAAGCTAAATCTTGACCGAACAGTCCGACCGGTTGTTCAAAAACGAAGAAAATTGGGACCGGATCGTCAGAAAGCATTGGAAGAGGAAGTCAAGAAACTCATCGACAACAAGTTCATTAAAGAAGCCAAGTATCCAACATGGGTCTCAAATCCCGTCCTCGTCAAGAAAAGCAATGGCCTTTGGAGGTTATGTATCGACTTTTCCGACCTGAACAAAGCGTGTCCGAAAGACAGTTACCCGCTTCCTCACATAGATAATATGGTTGATGCCACATCGGCACACGAGTTGATGAGCTTTATGGATGCCTACTCCGGTTATAACCAAATTTCTATGGATCCCGAAGATTCAGAACATACCTCGTTTTATTCGGCGCGGGGATTGTACTGCTATACCATGATGCCATTTGGATGAAAAAACGCTGGGGCCACGTATCAGCATCTTGTCAATAAGATGTTTGCCAATTTGATAGGTCATACCATGGAATTCTATGTAGACGACATGCTCGTCAAGTCAGTGCACGCTTCTGATCATATAACACACCTTCAGGACATGTTCAGTATCCTCCGATCTTATTCCATGGTTTTAAATCCTAAGAAGTGCACCTTCGGAGTTGAGTCCGGAAAATTTCTAGGCTATATGGTCAGCCAACGGGGAATCGAGGCCAACCTGGTCAAGATAAAAGCCATTCAAGGTTTAACTCCCCCGACCTCGGTCAAGGGTGTTCAGGCCCTAACTGACCGACTTGCAGCTCTTAATCGGTTCATCTCCAAGTCTACAGATCATTGCAAACCGTTTTTTGAAGCAATCAAAAAAGGGAAGCGCTTTGAGTGGACCGAAGAGTGTCAAAAAGCACTCACCAGCATTAAAGAAACTCTTGCTTCCCCTCCGACATTACAGAAACCGAAACCCGAGGAAATGCTGTTCTTGTACCTCGGAGTTAGTGATTCAGCGATTGGCGCCGTCTTGATACGTGAAGAGGGGATGTTACAATCACCTATTTATTATGTCAGCAAGGCCTTATATGATGCCGAACTACGCTATCCCCCTATGGAGAAGCTAGCGTTTGCACTCATTACTGCTGCTCGGAAATTGCGACCTTATTTCCAAGAACATTCCATAACTGTCCGTACTTCATATCCGCTATGGCAAGTCCTGCACCAGCCTGACACTTCGGGACGCATGATAAAATGGGCAGTTGAACTCGGACAATTCGACATCCATTACCAACCGAGGACCGCAATCAAGGCACAAGCCCTATCCGACTTCATCGCCGAATTCACCCCAGCTGTAGAAGTTCATGATGATAACCAACCATGGGTTCTTTACATCGACGGCTCTTCAACAGCAAACCAAGTAGGTGCGGGAATAGTCTTGGCTAATCCAGAAAACCGATTGTTCTGTCATTCGGTCAAATTTCTTTTTCCCGCTACCAACAACGAGGCTGAATATGAAGCTTTGCTATCCAGATTAAATTTAGCTGAATCCATGAACGTGAAGTATCTCAAAGTCTTTTCAGACTCCCAACTCCTCGTCAACCAGATCAATGGGTCGTATGAAGTCAAGGAACCCCGGTTAACACCGTATCTGTCTCTGGCAAAAAGAAAGTTATCAAAATTCTCCGTCGACGTTGAACACATTCCTCGAACTCTTAATGTTCAAGCAGACGCCTTGTCCCGACTAGCCTCGAGTACCGGGATGGAGAGCATGGAGTATGTCCAAGTTGGACAACAACAACAACCGTCGACCCTCCTTTCCGAAGTCGTGGTCATTAATTCGGTGACGTCACAGAAACCTCTGACTTGGATGGATCACATTATTCGATATTTGGAAACGGGGGCCTTACGTTCAGACCCTAAAGAAGCTCGGGCACTTCGGATTCGGGCAGCTCGGTACACTTTGGACAACGGAACTTTGTTCAAGACCGGATACTCTATTCCACTTTTAAAATGTCTAACTGAATCCGAAGCACGTTATGTTCTCGAAGAAGTGCACGAAGGAATTTGCAGAAGTCACCCCGGTGCCCAAGCTCTGTCTTATAAGATTTTGCGGCAAGGATACTATTGGCCTACTCTAAAAACCGATTCCACTGCATGGGTCCGGAAATGTCCAAAGTGTCAACTATTTGCACCCAACATTCATCAATCCCCTGAAGAGCTTAAATCAATTTACAGTCCATGGCCTTTCGCCAAATGGGGGATTGACTTCATAGGTCCCCTACCGACCGGAAAAAGGGGGCATCCGATTTGCCATTGTAGTGGTTGATTACTTCACCAAATGGGCTGAAGCCGAACCATTAGCCACGATAACTGAACAGAAAGTTGTCGACTTTGTATGGAAGTCTATCATTTGCCGTTTCGGAGTACCGAACTCCATCATCACCGACAACGGTCTACAATTCGAAGGCAAGCGGCTTGAGTCTCTTTGCGAAGAATATAACATCAAACACTTTTTCTCTTCGTCCTACCATCCACAATCCAACGGCCAAGTGGAAGCCGTTAATAAACTCATAAAGAATGGCCTCAAAACCCAACTTGATGCTGCCAAGAGGGCCTGGCCTGAAGAATTGCCGCACGTCCTGTGGGCCTATCGAACCACTACTAGAACTTCAACCGGTGAAACTCCGTTTTCACTAACTTACGGTTCAGAAGCCGTGGTTCCGGTCGAGCTCGGTGAACCGACTTACCGAATTCAACATTTCACCGAAGAGTCTAACTCGGACAACATGAAAGTTAATTTAGACTTACTTGAAGAACATCGTGCCCGTGCTGAACTCAAGAATGCCGCTTACAAATATAGAAGCGAAAGATATGTCAATTCTAAACTCAAGCCTCGTTCCGTCCGAATTGGTGAACTCGTCCTCAAGCGCGTAATGGGACCTGACCCCGGTCCATTGAAACCAAAGTGGGAAGGGCCTTTCCAGATCATTGAGGTCCTACCCCATGGGGCCTACCGAATAGCTCATCCTGATGGAACTCCACATCCATATCCGTGGAATGTCGTTTTCCTAAAGAAGTTCTATCAATGAATGGTCCGAAGTCGGGTAGTCGATTCTCCTTTTGAACGGACCTTCCTTTTGCCTCTCCGAGGGAACGAAGTCACTCTTTTTGATGTAATGAAAGTTCAAAGACTTTCACTTTTGAAATCCGAGCAACAGCTCGGTAACGATGTAAAATTTGAAACTCGGTTCTATTAATATTTTGCACCGATGTAAACATTACGACACTCGGTCTCGCCGATACCCCGTAATCTATCCACACCCTACGCATGCTTTGGTTGGGGTTAAAGCTCGTCCGCGTCACTTCAGCAACATGATTTGACGGGTCCCGATAATCACTGAATATAAAATAAACAAATCGGTTGGGGCCATTCCATAATCGAACTCTGACGAAGTTTGGTGAACTCTATTTGTTTTACGTACGACTCGAAATGTGTTAAGGTTTGCGAATTCCTAATAAGTTCGCATACCGACTTACGCTAGTGGCCAAATTCGTTGAAAAAGATCAATGTGGAACTTGGAAATTATCTTTACAAAAAGCCCACAACTCGGTTACTAATATAAATAAATCCGAGTTGGGGCAGCCCGTTTTAAATTCGCACCGAGTTCAGTACACTTGGTCTAGAAATCGCTGAATTCTGCACAGCAAACACAAATAAAGATTGAAATTACGCGAACACATCAAATTCATATTAATAAGTCGGGAAATTCCTTACATATTTCCTACTAAGGGAGTCAATAACCTGACGTCCCCGATTACTTACTTAAAGATATTAAATCCTACTAAGGATGCCAACATACTGGCACCCCGACTACATACTTCAAACATATAAAAATAAAAACGTTCGAAACTTCACACAGCATCATTCTTTCCCGCGACATCTTGGCCAACCCCACTGCTTTCTCCGGCTTCCATCCCGGTGGATAACCGCTCTAAAACAGCTATTTCTTTTGCCTTGGCAGCATCATCAATGGCCGCATCTGATACCGGGATAAGCTCGTCAAGCGGGTCCCTCAGTTCATCAGATTTGTCCTCAGCCGGCGTGACGACTTTAATAATCTCGACCTCCCTGTCCGTCGACTTGGCTTTTTCCTCGATATAAGCCTCGACTTTGATGCGGATCTGCTCAGAGGTCATGTCGTAGAAGTTTTGCTCAACCTCTACGGCAAGAGTTGTGATATATATGTCGGCCAACTCCTTTCTCTTCTCTTTCTCCCCCTCAAGAATCATATTGACGTAAGCACGTTGGAGAAGAGCCGCCCTTTCCTCAGTAAGTGGAGGTAAGTCGGGATTCGGAACCACTTCTTCGGCACGACGGAGCATCCATTCACAGAACTCTCGTTCATCTTCATATGCCTCTATGTGCATCCCTTTTATCTCCATGTCGAAGCATATTTTTCAAGCTTACGGAACAAGAAGAGGCGAAGTTCATCTATGTCCTAATAGCCCGCATTGAACCGCTCAATGACCCACCGAAGTGTCAGACATGTATTCATCTCAAGTTCCAAATCTGGGCCAACCTCTTCCTCCACTTCGGCGCCAGCATCACCGGCCTGAGTAGCTTCCACCTCGGGAATTGAGTCCTTTCCAACCTGAAATCCGATCTCATACATAGACTCGCCGAACGACGTCTTCTTCTTTTCAAATTTGGCCATCTCGGCCTGATGCGCATCCCGAGCTCGCGACATAAGCACTCGGACCTCAGAGCATTCCTTCTGAGCCTTCTCACGTTTCTTTTTCTCTTGCGCCAGCTTCTGCTCTACTTCTTCGGCCTTGGCTTCCAACGCCTTTGAATGTTGCTCAGCAAAAGCAAGGCGAGCTTTAAGTTCTTCCACCTCGGTTTGGAAGGACTTCTTTTCGGCAGACAGTGCCACCACCTCCGCTCGCGCGATTTCCAACTGTGCAGCTTGTTCGGCCAAATTTCCCTTCAGTTCGGCCTCGACTCTAGACACCTCCTCTTTTAGAGAGGCGATTATAGCATCTCGTTCGGCCACAATATGCTTCTTCCCTTCCAACTGGGCAGCAATTCGGCCATGGTCGTCTTCGGCCGCCACCAAACTCACCAAGCTCGGCCCAAACAAGCCTTGGCATAGTTTAATCTATTCACACTTGATAGAGAAGAGACGCCCACTTTGGACTTAGGGTCCCATACTATCAAAGGCACCCGTGCTGCGCTCTTAGCATTTTCCGGCACGTCGATCCTTGAAGACATATGTGGAGACTTGACAGATTGAAATGTGGTGAACCACTCCTCCACAACGCCTTTGGGCACCTTGACGTTGGCGGCCCTCTCCTCATCAATTGACAAAAACGACTTCTCAAACAAAGGAGACTCATCAACGCTCCTCTCAACGGCTCTACGACCGGAGTCATGTTTCTTCTTTGACCTCTTTTCAACCCCGGAAGAAGCTCCCGCATCAGACATCTTCACCAATTTTCTCTTCTTCTTCTTCTCCGGTTGTTTGGACTCCACAGATTTCGGAGGGGATGAGTGTCTCTCTGGCACCTCGGAGTGCGTTAACTCCGCCACGGCCAACCCGGTTCCTAGCATAGTTGGCTCAGGCTCAGCCTGATTAATTGCAGCAGCATGCACAACTGGTGTCACCTCGGTAGGTACAACTTCTCGTGGAGACCTCTGGCTCTCCGGAACGGCCATCGATGTCGCACTCGACCCTACCTCGGTCGACCTCTTACCAGCAGTTTTCTGGCCGGCGGTTCTTTTTACCAATGCACGTACCAAATCTCTCCTCGTGATGTTGGTTAATCGCCGATCTCGGCTCTTGCCAAATTTTGATTGCAAGTCCTTGTTCAGATACTTACGTCTGAAGTCCTTGGCCTCCTTAACAGTTCGGTACCCCAAAAATCCGAGCAGTGGATAATATACTGCATCAAAACAAAAGACAATCAAAGTCACCAACAGCTATATTACACATATTGAAGTATTGGCAAAGCTAGTAGATACTAAAATTTCCTTACCGGGGTCAAATTTCAAAGTAGAGATTCCATGAGATAAACCAGCAGCTTCAAGCTTCGGATCTACCACAAGCTTTTTATAGTCCCGAATATCTTTGTTCAAGCTAGCAAGCACAAGTAACTTCCCGCCGAATTCCGGACTCAACTTCGGCTCCTTCTGCTTCGTCTCTTTTTCTACAAAGGGCAAAAGTTCCAACCTGTTAGTACACAGAACAAAACCGACATCAGAAAAATAAACAAGGATTGAATAATAAAATAAACTCACTTGCTCCGGAATGAATAAACATCGGAATCGTCATCCCATCAATCCGAGGTTCATGAAAAAAGCTTTCAGACTGCCATTCTCCTCCAATCCATAGCCACTCTTCCTGGAAACCATGAAGAGTCTCCGTGATGTCGGTTATTATCTCACCGACCTGCAGACCAAGTTGCGGCTTCGCTCTGGCAAAGAAACAACACGAAGACTCCGCAACTCTCCTCCTCGGACTCTTCTTAAAAACAAATATGCTCCTTATCTCGTCACATGATGGCAGATCTTCACCCCTCTCGTGTAATAACACCATTAGCCCAATTATCTTCTTCCAACTGTTAGGAGTAATTTGGCACAATGGTAACCCCCAACTTCGGAGGTACTCCTTAATCAAATTCGGCAAAGGGAATCTCAGTCCCGACCTCAAGCTCTCCGCAAAGACTCCGAAACAACCCGGAGGAAGGCTAGTTATCCTTTCCCCCGGGTAAGGTGCAAAAATCTTCACCGAAGGCGGAATCCGTACTTGCTCTCGAAGCATCACCACATCGGCATCGGTCAGAATACTTGGCTCACCCTCAAAATCGACTGCGGGATCAGGCCATTTCCTCATCGGTCTCCTCCAGTGAGGCGCCTTGATATCAGCCGCATTTTCCTCGACCAAACAGTCGTCGTCCTCATCGTTCGGCTTAATATCTAAGTGATTCACCAACATCGGGTCCCACGGATGATACTCGAAAGCCAGTTCGACCAATTCTGAGTCATGGTATACCTCCAACAGAACCGATTCAGTGCTAGAAGAACTTGCTACAGCCTTACCCTTCCCCTTCGACGCCATCGAATAAAAAAAAGAATACAAAACGAAGAAGCGAATAAAAATTGAAGATGAAACTTACCAAGGAATCTGCAAACAAATAGCGCACAAGGGATGGTTCTCAAGTTTGCAAGGAAAATTCGATAGCAAGATTACTGTTTGCAAGAACTCAAGGATTAAAGCGAAAGTGAAGAAAAGTCAATTAAAAATCCCGGTGCCCTATTTATAAGCCCTAATTTCTGACCGTTAGAATTCTCAATCGACGGCACGTGTAATCAACGCGACCTTTCCTCCCCAAACGGTGCAACCAAGTGGCCGTTATTTTATTAAAGTAGTCGTTACTGTACTTAAGACCATTACGGCGCGACTCTTCACACTATACATTTAATATGTCCGACCGTTACGTTTCTTCAAGTCATCTTAAACACCGTCCGCGATCTTCCAAAATTCTACCAAGTATTTTCACCTCGGAAACCGGTTCTCACTTCGGAACAGACGATCCACTTCGGTCACCTCGCATACATCAGAACATCAAGGACGGGCGTTTCCAGACTCCAATTTCCTACAGATTCGAAGCTTCTAGTTGTTTTACAATACCGGCGACCATCACTACGTATGCCCGCCGATATTGGGGGCCTCTCTGTTATCATCCGACTCGGTAAGGCACTATTAAGGGCCTTGAACAGCGTCTTAAGTAAATTTAACTCTAACACCGACGTGACCCAAAGTCACCCCGGTTCGCACGACAAACCGGTACAACCACAAAAGACCGAAGTGATCATTACCAGCCGAGGTTATCCCAAACCGATATCAACACAAACCGAGGTCGTTACCTCCTAAGCAGGTGACAAGGCGCCTACACGCCCTTCTCACGAACTACGAGATCTGCTATCATTCAAGTGGGGCCCACTAATCCTGCCGCCCATAAAAAATAGCTTTATAGAAAAAGCAATGCACGGATCCCGATATGTGTATCAAAAAAGTTACTATAAATAGCGAACTGATAATACTTGTACGGGATTCGATTCCCGAACCAAACTTCTTCATTATGAAACACGAAACAGCTCATAGAAGCTTTTCACCTCGGTTCACCTCGGACCGGGGCCATTGTTGAGTATTTCATCCATGCTTTACGTTTGAATCATTCGTGATCATTAAATAAATACAACATTAGATCGTTGTTAAGAATCACATAACAACAATTTTATATTATTACAAAAAATAAATATAATTTATTTATTTCATATATACAATATGAATGCCAAATCGAAGATCATCAAAAGATGCTTAAGTTGATATATTATATATGTAAAACTGATAAGAAATACAAAAGTTATCAACTTTTAAAATACATTTACAATTAAAAACTAAATGAAGGAAACAAATCAAAAGTCAGAGATATATTAATCACTTAATGTCTCACTATGTAAATTACAAAGAATTAAAGGGTTATATTAGTAGAAATGATATTAAAATACCTAAGTTAGCTATTTAATATTTACGGATAGGACAGGGTTCGCTGAAGAGCTAGCGCCCACCAATTCCGAATAGTGGAGCTATTTTCTCGGCTAGTGATGATAGGTGGAATCCCTATTAAATATTTATGAATTATTGCATCTTGATCCGTGATCAGGGCGATATGGGATTGATCTTTCTAAATAGGGAGAACCAAAGGGACTGGACATAGTCTTTCTTGGATTGCTAGCTACCAAGCGCGGAAGAAAGAGTCTACTCAATTAGTGAATTTTCCTGACCATGGATGCTTGTGGGCCAGAGGAATACTCGTGGGCGACCAGCGAATAATCTGACAAGGCCAGTGGACCAGAGATGGCTCATCTAAGCAAAGAAAATATGTTGGCGCCAGGTCCAACTATGAGTAGGCTAGCATCTGAATCTAGATTCACGGTTATTCAAGATCCGTCCACATTAGCTGATGCTAATGAAAAAATGACCTAACGTAAGCCAGCAATTTCATGCCCCTAGCTCTATAAAGAATTTCAAAATCAAAAAAGGAGACTGATGCCTCTAAAAGCCAGGGAAAGTCAACTGACCTTTCTGCTTTCTGGGCCCGATATGAATGCCAAATCGAAGATCATCAAAAGATGCTTGAGTTGATATATTATATATGTAAAAACGATAAGAAATACAAAAGTTATCAACTTTTAAAATACATTTACAATTAAATAACTAAATGAAGGAAACAAATCAAAAGTCAGGGATATATTAATCACTTAATGTCTCACTATGTAAATTACAAAGAATTAAAGGGTTATATTAGTACAAATGATATTAAAATACCTAAGTTAGCTATTTAATATTTATGGAGTATCCGAACCTAAATTATTAATAATTAATATATCAATATTATTTGTCCAAACTTAATTACGAAGCATGATTCTTTGCCAAGTAGGATTCAGAAGCACCAGAAGAAGCCATGTAGGCTCAGCGTATTCGGGAATAATATATAGAGAGGATTTACTTTGATGTGCTTTAATTAAAAGTACAAATCGTGATGAAAAATACTAGAAATTAAGTAAAAAATAGAATGTTATTAAAGTTGACTTGAAATAAGTTTTAATACGCTTTGTAAATATTATAAACTTAATTAACTTGAAATTTGGGTCATCGTGTTATTAGAATTGACTTGTTTGTAGGCATCATTCGAGTCCGCTAGTGAAAGTTAGAGTTTGGTATATTACTTTATTTGAACAATTTAAGTTGAAACAGCTAATCGAGCTAGCTTACAAAACCACATTGAGCTAAAAAACAATCGTTTCGATTTATTCGCAAGCAAGTATAAATTTAAATTTATTAAGAGAGTCAAATCGAGCTTTCGCAAACTGAAACAACTCCATTCAATTATTAAAAGAACACAAGCTCGAGTATAGGCCACTCAACTCGAGTTAATAACACATACTTATGAGGGAGATTATACGGTCCCATTACAGAATCATTCTGTCCGGGTTTGTAACCGTTTAATCAACTATCCACGACGGTTACATGATGATCTAACGATTACAAATTCTGACGGAATGGTTCCGTAGTGGGACTACCATTTCCTTACGTATGATTTATCTTACAAAATTCATAACCTTCCAAACTGTCGTACATTAAGTCATTACATTTTCTCCAAAAAATAAAAGTAAATAAATAAATAAATAAAGGGTAAATAATTTTTTTCAACCTGTACTATACGTGCTTTTGGGATATTCAACCTAAAGTATTTTTTGTTGTAAAATGCAACATGAACTACATATA
>CACSLK010030875.1:5845805-5855811 GCA_902706635.1 Striga hermonthica | reverse complement strand
TTTGCTTTATTAATTATTATTCGTCATAAAGAGTTGAGTAGAAGCATGTATTATCCAACTATATAAATCCGCATCCGATCCGCTTCCGCTCCGAATCCGTACCATCTCTGATATCCGAAACAATCCGCATCCACATCCGTATCCGCCCAATATCCGCTCCGCTCCAAATCCGCAAAAATAAAATGGATTAGGATGTGGGAAAGGCATTATCCGCACCGCACCGCACCATTTTCATCCCTAAGTATATATAATAAGAATTACTATTTACCATTAATAGTAAGCAAAAAATTTTGAAATAAATTAAATGCATGCTAAATTAAGTAACCTTATTTTGAAAAAAGTTGAAAAATCCCGTCCACATGATTTCCTAAAAAATTTGAAAAATTTTAAATCCTAACAAAATGAAAAGATCACGCAGATGTTTTCGGTAAACATCTACTAATGCATTTATTTGCCTCGCTGTACATTATTGCAATGGCACACGATTTTATGACTTTATTCCGATAACAAAAAAAAATGCCCCTATTATTGGGCACAAATTCTTACTCTTATGTGTAACCTTTTAATCGTATTTTTTTAACAAAAAATCATATTTATATTATGACCGTATTTTTATTTATTTCAAATTTTAAAAGTTGATATTTTAAGTTTGAATGAATAAATATGCGCTTCAAAGTCCGGTTGTCTAATCGTTAGGTTTGCACAACATTAATTTATTTATTATATAAAAGGGCTAAGGAAAAATATAAATTAGTAAATTTTTTTCCCTCTCATTTTTTCGTTTTATACTATTTGTGGTAACTTTTTTTCGAAAATTTTGAATTCTCCCGCCTGTGATTTTTTTGAAGAAAAAAATAAATTCAAAAATCTAAATAAAAAGATCACATGAAGATTTTTGGAGATTCTATATTATTTAACTTCCATACAATAAGAATGTGACACTTGTCTCATTTTCATTGATCCACTATAAATTTTATATAATAAGATAAGTATAACTCAAATTATTGATATTATTTTATATTAAAAAATAAAATAAAAAATATCAAAATTCATATTTTTTCATACTCTATAAATAGAGACCACTATGATATGTTTTGGAACATAATTGAAATTATTATGTTGGGTTAGGTTGTAGATAAAACAATACCAAAAAATGTATTGTAAATAATATTTATTAAATAAATAAATAAAAATAAAATAAATATCATACTGTCTTTATTTGATCACCAACTAAAAAACAATCGACCCGGGTCAAATTGTGACCTTGGATCGCAACCTAACCACAAGGAGGGAGAGAGAAATGAGGTGAATAGAATGGGGCAAGTGTCCCATTCTTATTGGTCTATAAAAAATTTTCATAATAAAATAATTGTAACTCAAATTATTGATATTAATTTAAATAAAAAAAATAAAAAAAAATTATTTTTCCATTGTCTATAAATAGATACCACTCTTAATATATTTTGGAACATAATTGCAATTTCTCTATTTTCACTCTTTTTTCCTAATCGTAACTTATCAATTTTATCATATCACAACTAAAACAATAACAAAAAAATTATTGTAGATAATATTTAATAATAAATAAATAAAACTAAAATAAATATTATGTTGGGTTGAGTTAGGTTGGGTTTGGGATAAAGATATATAAGTTGTTAAAAGTTAGATTGTGTCGGTGGAAAAGAGAGAAATAACTTTTTATTATTGGGTTGGGATGTAAATAAATATAATCTTATGTTGGGTTGACTTTGGTTGAATTGAGGATAAAGATATGTAAATTGTTAAAGTTAAGTTGTGTAGGTGGGGGAGAGAGAAATATTTTTTTATTAATAGGTTGGATTGAATTGGGTTGTGGATAAATATAGTCTTAGTGCACAAAAGTTGGTTGAGGAGAAATCATACTTTTTTTTATGTGTTTTGGACATGATTTGGACTTCTAGGATTTTCATTAGTTATATTTTTGGAGATCGTTTTCTTTTTTCCACTTTTGTGTTTATTGCATGCTAATTACAATATTTATCAAGCTTTTTAAATATCTGAATAATCTTTATTTAAACCAAATAACGTGTTTTCAATTTTGAAAATTTTCGTTCATCCCACCTAAAGCAGTTTTTTTGAAATTGCAATATGAAATTGCTTAAAAGAAATATTGGATGGTTTTGCTTTGTTAAAGAAGAAAAAATAGCTCTACTTCAAAGTTTGGATTCGTTCCATTACTTTATGTACATAACAATAATAGATTAGTTAATTGATTTAAAAAAATCAAAATAAATGGGTCCAATAATATTAATTAAATAAAATATATTGCATAAAGAGAAGTGTTTAATAATATATAATTTTTCATTGTTTTTATTTATTTTAATTCTGTAATGAGATGAGATGTAAAAAATATAAACAATTATATCTAAAATAAAGTCTAAAAAAGGTTTAAAGTACGAGATCCTCCGTGCATCGCATGGGATACACACTAGTTTTGATTAAGGAGAATAACAAACGTGGATTAAATATTTTGCACAGTTCTATAGTTGCTATACAAGTAACTTATAACTTTATCATATTTGTTAATATAAATGGAAAAAAGATTGTGTGGATATTTAGATTTCTCATTAAATATAAATCATTTTGAACTACATAGCAAATAGTATAAGCATATAAGAATATTTAATGTAAATGGAAAAAAAGATTGTGTGGATATTTAGATTTCTCATTAAATATAAATCATTTTGAACTACATAACAAATAGTATAAGAATATATATATATATGTATATATATATAGGGTCACGCTCACATGAGAATGGTGCTCTAGGAAAGAAATAAGAATAAATCATGACCATTAGATCATTCGATCTAATGGCTAACAAAAAAATCAAATTTATACATTCATTAAGGACAAGTCAGTAATTTTAATCCTACATTCAACCAGGTGGACCCACCCACGTTTAATAAACCTGCCAACCCACCCCACTCTACATTTAATATACCACCTATCTCACCCCACCCCACACCCTATCTCTCGCACGCACACACAATGTATATACACAGTCACTGCACAATCTCACCGCCCCATCCCCCACCATCCTTCGACGGCCGTCGCTCCAATTCCGGTTGGCCGTCGCTCCACGTCTGTCGTCGTCGACAGACACGCACAAGTCTAATGCACGACGTCCGTCGACCATGTTCGGTGTCATCGTCGTACGCATCCCAAAAAACGCAGACTGCAACAAAACTCGGCCGCTCATGTTGTGGTATCATCCCAAGATCATAACATATTTGAGAGAAAAACACGTTTCTATTACTCACAAGAATAAAAACACAAGAGATTTACAAACTCTAAACGAAAAACTCTCAACACTCCACAACTCTTTCTTGGTTGTGTTTCAACACTCTCAAGGTTCTGTTATCATCCGATTCGGCAACAACACCATTAAGAGGTTTCAAGCATCATGTTAAGTGAAATTAACTATTGAACCGACGTGATCCAAAGCCGTGCTGGCCCACGCAATGAACCGGTCCAAACTACCAAAGACCGAAGTGGCCGATACCTACCGAGGTCCACTAAAACCGAGATCCTACCTCCTAAGAACGAACCGAGGTCTCACCTCCTAAAGCAGGTGACAAGGCGTCTACACACCCATCACAATCCCCGAGATTTATCATCATTCACGTGGGACCCACTGCTACAAACCGCCCACCAAAAAGTTACTTTATATGAAAAATAATACACGAAACCCAAGGTGTATATCGAAAAAGCTACTATAAATAGCGAGCCTATGACATTTGTACGGAGAATCCCGAACTCATTAATATGCAACACGTAAAAGCCCATAACGGCTCTTCACCTCGGTTCACCTCGGACCGGGGCCATTGTTGAGTTCTTTTTTATATGATTTACGTCCAAACCATTCGTAATTATCAACTTAATCACTTGTTACATCGTTGTTACAAATCGCATAACAACAGTTTGGCGCTAGAGGAAGGGCCTCATAAGTGATTTGAGGTTACTTTCCGCTTTCACATATAACGATTCACGTCAGCCATATCCATCATGTCTCACTCAGATCATCGTGGCCACACCTCACGAGACGGCCACAGTCGCAGCGCCGCGCACTCCGCCAGACGACAAGCCGCGGCCCCGCCTACACCAGATTATGCTGTTCTGTTTCAAAATCCAGAGTTTGCTCGTGGTTTTGCCGCTCTAATGGCCCAAACGATTCCGGGAACATCAACAAATGCTCCGGGACACTCCATCATTCCCACGACTCCCGCAAACCAGCAGAATCCACTGGCACGACAAGACGGCGGAAGGACAACATCTCATGCCACATCTCAACCTCGTGATCGACTGCCGCAACCGCCTTCGGAACAAACTACTCGTCGCACCGACGTTGGGCGCAATCCTCCTATACTTCCTCAAGAAGAAACCGCCGAAAGCCAGTCGGGTCATTCACGACGGTCACCGCCTCAGGCACAACGCCGAAACCCCTCCAACCCGACGCAGACCGACCTTTGGCAGCGCATAGAACGAAACCGGGCTCGTCAAGAGTCATCCGAACTCGAAACATTGCGACTAAGAATCGCCGAATTGGAAAGTCGGCAACGGGCACCTGAAGATCCCCCTCGGCGAGCATCCACCTCGGCGCAAGTGTATTTGGAAGCCGATTCTCCCCTCACTCCGGAACTCACTTCGGAACCTGTACCTGGGAAAGTCAAAGTCCCCCAGATCGGACTATATGATGGAACTTCAGATCCCGACTCACACCTCGGTCATTATACCTCATGGATGGATCTGCATGGAGCATCGGATGCACTTCGGTGTCATATGTTTTCTCTCACGCTGGGGCCTGGAGCCAAAAAATGGTACCATTCTCTTCCTTCTCATTCTATTTGGAAATGGCAACAATTGAGGTCGGCTTTCCGATCTCATTTCATTGGGGCTCAAGTCTGCCTAATCCCAAAAGAATCTCTTGCAAATGTCACTCAAAAGACGATGAAAGTGTCAAAGATTATATTGCCCGATTTAATGACCGAGTTCAGAATATGGAACCTTGTCATCTTGAAACTCTACTTGTTATGGCAATCGTTGGGGTAAAACCGAACTCAATTTTCCGCTGGACACTGTGTCAGAATAAACCGAATACTTTTCAAGAATTTCTCGCTCGAGCTCAGCAACACATTATAGCTGAGGAAGCCATGTCGGTCCCCGACTTTAACTTTAATCCGAAGTCATCCAAGGCAGGAACTGAGGAGAAGAAAAAGAAAAAATATTTCGAAAGACAAAACAAGACTCAGTTCAGGGGGCCTCCCCGGGGAGATCCCAACGATCCTGAAGTTTGAGCGGCCCGAAAACAATATGCTACCGATGTGAAGTCTGGTTATCAAATCGTATATTCTGCGGGAGCAGCCACCATATATGAAGAAATCAAAGGGAAGGGCATTTTACCAGATCCCAAACCACTTCGGATGCCCGAAGAAAAACTGGACAAGTCCCGGTATTGTGATTATCATAAATCGCCAGGGCACAACACAGACGAGTGTTTGAGTTTGTTAGCTGCATTGTTGCGTTTGATTGGCCATCCGCAACTCAGAAAGTTTTACCGTAATACCGATCCCCAGAGGCGAAGTCCGGGGCGTCAGATCGAACCCTTTGATGAAGACGATGAAGAGGACCGAGGTGCCATGCCAAAACGCATCCGACAAGGAGACAAGGAAGTATTTATGTTCACTTCGGAAACGCCCGATTCAAACTTTACTGGAATTGCCCGAGGACGTAAACGAGGTCGATCTCCTGAACCGATGCAAATTACCGTCCATCGTGTCAATACCAATAACTCCCGGAGTCCATTGTCCCGCCGACAGATCAAAGCCTATGCCCGACAAGCGCACAACTCCAACAAACAAGTGTACACTACAGATTTGAGAGACATCCTCAACAATCGGAATTGTCCCATAACTTTTAATACGGAGGATGCTAATCACTTCGCACATCCTCATTCCGACGCACTTGTTATCACCGTCCCGATATGCGGAATTCCTGTACACCGTGTTATGGTGGATACTGGGGTCTATTCAAGTATTTTGATGTTAAAAGCTTTTGACAAAATGGGACTTGATCCCGCCGACATCTGACCTTGCAACGACCAGATACAAGGGTTCAATGGCAGTATTTCGAAGCCTATCGGCGAGATCACTTTACCTATCAGATTCGGCACTTCGGAGAATGTCACTAAGCTCGTCATGGAAACTTTCAAGATTCTGGACATCAATAATGAGTACAAAGCCATCATCGGCAGAACAGCATTGTATAAACTTCGAGCTGCAGTTTCGATTTTTCACTATGCTCTGAAGTTCCCGACTACACGAGGAGAAGGGACACACTTCGGAGACCAGAGAGAAGCTCAAGAACTTATTACATTCATACCATCTAGCGGCGTCCATTCCACCTCGACAAACAACTCTCCATCACAACGCGTCTCGAACGACACGGCGTCCGAAGAACCGAACAACCACGTCGGTGATCCTTCCACCTCGGATCCTTTGACCGAAGACCGAGGTCGCCGACCTGGAAAGGAGCCACTTCTTGAAGAGGACGAGTTGGACCCCAGAGCCTTGTTTAAAGAAAAAAGCCGAAGTGATCGAGCCGAACTTGGAGAAGACGTAGAATTGATCTATATCGATGAACCGATCTTCCACAAATCACTGCGTATTGGAAGTCATCTTCAAGAACCTCTTCGGTCAGAACTTATCTCATTTCTCAACACAATTCTGATGTTTTCGCTTGGAAGCACGAGGATATTAAGGGTATCGACCCCGGTGTTTCTAGCCACAAGTTGAACCTCGATCGAACCATCCGGCCTGTTGTACAAAAGAGAAGAAAACTGGGGCCGGATCGTCAGAAGGCGTTGGAAGAAGAAGTCAAAAAACTCATCGACAACAAGTTCATCAAGGAAGCCAAATACCCGACGTGGGTCTCAAATCCTGCTCTTGTCAAAAAGAGCAATGGGCTATGGAGACTGTGTATCGATTTTTCCGACCTGAATAAGGCGTGCCCGAAGGACAGTTATCCGCTTCCCCACATAGACTATATGGTTGATGCAACGTCGGGACATGAGTTGATGAGTTTCATGGATGCTTACTCGGGATATAATCAGATTCCTATGGATCCTGAAGATTCTGAACACACCTCATTCTATTCGGCCCGAGGCTTGTACTGTTATACTATGATGTCGTTTGGGTTAAAGAACGCCGGAGCCACATATCAACGCCTCGTCAACAAAATGTTCGCTACACTGATCGGTCACACTATGGAAGTTTATGTTGATGACATGCTCGTCAAGTCGGTGCACGCCTCTGATCATATAACGCATCTTCAAGACATGTTCGCCATTCTCCGATCTTATTCCATGGTCTTAAATCCTAAGAAATGTACTTTTGGAGTTGAATGGGGAAAATTTCTGGGCTATATGGTCAGCCAGCGCGGAATTGAAGCCAATCCGGCTAAAATAAAGGCAATTCAAGATTTAACTCCCCCGACCTCGGTTAAGGGTGTTCAGGCCCTAACCGGCCGACTTGCTGCACTCAACCGGTTCATTTCCAAGTCTACGGATCGTTGCAGACCCTTTTTCGAAGCAATCAAAAAAGGAAAACGTTTTGAATGGACCGAGGAATGCCAAAAAGCTCTCGTTAGCATCAAGGAGACGCTTGCCTCTCCTCCGACTTTACAAAAGCCAAGACCCGAGGAAATGTTGTTCTTATATCTCGGAGTTAGTGATTCTGCCATTAGCGCTGTTCTGATATGTGAAGAAGAACTGTTGCAATCACCTATCTATTATGTCAGCAAATCCTTGCACGATGCCGAACTGCGTTACCCTCCGATGGAAAAATTGGCGTTTGCACTTGTAATAGCAGCCCGAAAATTGCGACCTTATTTCCAAGAACATTCTATAACTGTTCGTACTTCGTATCCACTTCGGCAAATCCTGCACCGACCTGATACCTCGGGACGCAAGGTCAAATGGGCCATTGAGCTCAGACAATTCGATATCCATTATCAACCGAGGACCGCGATCAAGGCACAAGCCTTATCTGACTTCATTGCCGAGTTCACTCCGGCCATAACAGTTCATCATGATGATCAACCATGGGTCCTCTATATTGATGGATCTTCAACAGCCAACCGAGCAGGCGCAGGGATAGTTTTAGCTGACCCAGAAAACCGGTTATTCTGTCACTCGGTGAAGTTCCTCTTCCCGGCAACCAACAATGAAGCCGAATACGAAGCCTTGCTATCCGGATTGAATTTGGCGGAATCCATGAACGTGAGACACCTTAAAGTCTTTTCGGACTCTCAACTCCTTGTCAACCAAATCAATGGTTCATATGAAGTCAAAGAACCTCGGTTGACACCTTATCTCTCTTTGGCCAAACAGAAGTTATCAAAGTTCTCCGCCGACCTCGAACACATCCCCCGAACTCTTAATGTTCAAGCAGATGCCTTATCTCGGCTGGCCTCAAGTACCAGAATGGAGAGCGCGGAGTATGTCTAAATCGGCCAGCAAGAACAACCGTCGACTGCACTTTTCAAGGTCGCAACTATCGATCCGGTGACGCCGCCAAAGCCACCGACTTGGATGGATCCTATTATTCATTATTTGGAAACTGGGGCCTTGCCCCCAGACCCAAAAGAAGCTCGTGCACTTCGGATCCGAGCATCTCGGTACACATTGGACAACGGAACTTTGTTTAAAAGGGGATACTCCGTCCCACTTTTAAAATGCGTAAGTGAAACTGAGTCACAGTACATTCTTGAAGAAGTCCACGAAGGGATTTGCGGAAGTCACCCCGGTGCACAAGCATTATCTTACAAAATCTTACGACAAGGTTATTACTGGCCGACCTTGAAAACCGACGCTGCCACATGGGTTCGCAAATGCCCGAAATGCCAAGTATTCGCGCCCAATGTCCATCAGTCTCCCGAAGAGCTCAAATCGATCTACAGTCCTTGGCCTTTCGCCAAATGGGGGATTGATCTCATAGGTCCTTTACCAACCGGAAAATGAGGTGTCCGATTTGCCATCGTGGCCGTTGATTATTTCTAAGTGGGCTGAAGCCGAACCGTTAGTTACGATAACCGAACAGAAAGTTGTTGATTTTATATGGAAATCGCTCATCTGCCGTTTCGGAGTCCCGAACTCCATCATCACCGACAACGGTCGGCAATTTGAGGGCAAGCAACTCGAGTCCTTATGCGAAGAATATAACATCAAACACTTCTTCTCATTGCCTTACCACCCGCAGTCCAACGGCCAAGTGGAAGCTGTATATAAGCTCATAAAAAACGGCCTTAAAGTCCGACTCGACGCTGCCAAAGGAGCTTGGCCGGAAGAACTACCACATGTCCTGTGGGCTTACCGAACTACCACTCGAACTTCTACCGGCGAGACCCCATTTTCCTTAACTTACGGCTCAGAAGCCGTGGTCCCAGTCGAGCTCGGAGAACCGACGTACCGAGTTCAACATTTCACCGAAGAAGCCAACTCGGAAAACATAAAGGCTAATCTGGACCGGCTTGAAGAACATCGTACCCGTGCCGAACTCAGGAATGCTGCTTACAAACAAAGAAGTGAGAGATATATCAATTCTAAACTCAAACCTCGTTCATTCCGAGTTGGAGACTTGGTCCTCAAACGTATAATGGGGCCTGACCCCGGACCACTCAAACCAAAGTGGAGGGGCCTTACCAAATCATTGAGATTCTACCCCATGGAGCATATCGGATTGCTCATCCCAACGGGACACCTCATCAATATCCCTGGAATGCTGTGTTCTTGAAAAAGTTCTATCAGTGAATGGTCCGAAGTCGGATATCCGACCTCTCTTTTGCACGGACCATCTTTCTGCCTCGGTGAATGTACGAAGTCACCCTTTTGATGTACTGAAAAGCCTGTCGGCTTTCGCTTTTGAAAATCCGAGCAACAACTCCTTATCGATGTAAACATTTTGAAACT
>CACSLK010030875.1:5783878-5800281 GCA_902706635.1 Striga hermonthica | reverse complement strand
TTCCACTAAAAAAATACATTATTATACAACTTTGATCAATAAATAAATTAATAATTAATATAGTAATTTGTTACTACTGCAATTCTTTGTACACGAAAAAACATCTACACTACTTAACCATCCAACTGATTAGGACTTATCTTCTCATCATATTATTCAAACTCCTATTTTATTGGCTATCAATTATTATCTAATGAATATCAATTATTATCAAACAACATTTAAAAAAAAATGTGTTGACTAAAATTAGTTAAATTAAATAAAAAACTTAATTATAGATAAATTATGGGAACCGAAATCTGTTACGAGAGAGAGAGAGAGATTTAAACTTATTTATATTGAAATTAATTTATTATCCAACTAATTTGTACTTATCTTATCATCCCACTATAGTTTGAATTTATTAAAACTCATATTTCAATGGTTATCAACTATTATTCCATGTCTTTAAAATGAACACCGAACGACCATCACGTATCACAAAAAACTCACTCTCATTTGGACGTACAATCAGACAAGCAGAAAAATGGCAAGCTTATGGGGAAACATCAAACAAGTAACAAGGACCAACATACCAATGCTCAAGTTAAAAGTGGTTCGAGTTTTCAAATGACTAATGAATACTCATCCTACAAGAACATCCTTAAAATTGTCTTTCATGACATTGAGGTATAATTCGCAATCAAATTAATGACTAATTCTTTCTTCTCATATTACACAATAAATTTCTAATATTATCTTTTTTTTTATGGCGGTCGAATTACAGAAATAATAAGAGCAGTAAACATCCCAACTTTCATCAATGAATTCCAAGAAGGGGCTGTCTATGCATTTCGAAACTATCAGGTCGAGAGTAACATTGAAATGTACAGATCCACCATTGCACAATACATGCTTATCTTACATGGTAGAACTGGACACATAAGCTACAAGGGTGACTTTTCAATTTACCGTTTCGACTTTCGAAGGTTCATCACATTAACTGATGTCGAGAAGATCGACGAATCAATGCTATTTGGTAATTGCATTTTCACTTATTCAAATTTTGTTTTTTAGTATTTTCATGATAAATAATAATTTTAATCATATTTAACACATTTTAGATATCATTGGGATGGTGGTCGAGGTAAGTCCAGTTCAATTGAAGACATACCCGAAAACATTTTGCTTCAGCATCTGATGATCCTATTGCTCAAATCGTTGAAAGCACATATCCAATGTACAAGGAGGCTCCTGACGATCCAAGTTATTTGAAGGATAGGGTTATATTAGCGTCGACGTTGGATGTGGTCGAGTCTATCAATGAGTACATGACATCATTGAATTTGTTGGATGGTTGTATGTACTTGAGCTCTGATAGTACGTGCAAATTGGATTCTAATAATGATTTTTTGTCTGATCTCCATACGCCTGAGTTTTTAATAGTATCAAGTGTTCCGGAATACCGAACAATGAGTTGTATTTGAAGATTGGAACTCCAGTCATGTTGTTGCAGAACATGGATCATTCTATGGGTTTGTGTAATGGGACACGATTGGTTGTGACAAAACTATCCACTCGTGTTCTTGAGTGTAAGATACTCAGAGGAGATCATGTTGGTGATACGGTGTTGATTCCAAGAATGAACAAAACTCCTTCTGATGTTAGAATTCCTTTCAAGTTCTAGCGGCAGTACTTTCCCATTATGGTTTCTTACGCATGACTATAAACAAGAGTCAGAGACAATCTTTATCTCATGTTGGCTTATTTCTTAAGAAAAGTGTTCAGTCATGACCAACTATATGTTGTTGTCTCCCGTGTCATTAACCGAAAAAGGTTGAAAATCTTAATTTGTGGCGAAGATGACGTGCCAAAGAATCAAACCAACAATATTGTATATAGGGAAGTGTTCAATAATATATGATCTTTTCAGTTTACTTATATGTTTATATGTCTATTCTTATGATAATGATCATTTTGTTATTACACAATTTATATACAATTTTGTCTTCTGAAAAGCACATAGATAATAATTTTCCCGTGCATCGCACGGGTGATTACTAGTTAAGTATGAAAAAGAATAAGATAAACTTGTGCTATATTTTGCTTACATATATTTGAAATATTCATACAAATAAGAAAAACGTACAAAATAGATGTAAAATTACAACTATTATCAACATTAACTATGTGAATTAAAAGGAGAAATATATGAGTTGTGTATTTTAAACAATTAATTAGTTACTACATGAAATGAACACCATAATGGTTGTAACATATAACATATATTTTCATTGAATACGAAAATGAGTTAATAACTTAATATTTGATCAAAAAATGGAAAAAAAATCCTAAACTTTTGAATCTTATAACCAGTATAAAAGTACATTTTTGTCAATTATATTAATATTATAAATAAATAAGTAAAATTAAATAGTATTTATAATATTTGATTACATTAGTTGTAGCCTAATAAATAAGATAATTTGATTATAACGTCATTATATAAAGTACATACAAAAAAAAAAATGACGCAATATATATAAATTTGCTCTAATACTTTTAACAAATAAATATTTAAGAAACAAATAAAACAATAGTAATTTACTAGAAAAAGAAAAAGTTTGAATTTTCTTAAAGAAATATGAAACTAATATCTAGAAACAAAAGTCTTGTAAAATTACTTTTTTTTTTTTTTTGCTAGCGTCAAAATTAATGAACACTGTTAGAAATTCTAATAAATAATGATCATATATCATCAAGAATTTTAAATTAGCAAAAAAATAAAATTTTGTGATACATAATATAAATTTTAATAATTACTTCGTACTAATAAAGTTTACAGAGAGACTAAGAGTATCATAATATAATAGAATTTCAATTCTTCTCTTCTTAAATATTTTAAGAAATGACATGTTTCTTAATATTGTCTCATTATTTTATTTATTTTGTTTTATTTATTTTTTCCAAGAAAGGATTATTATCTTGAATATTCGAAGCATTATGTATGATACAAAAAAATGGACAATAAAAACAATACAGTAGTTATTAGGCACATAAGTACTGCAAATTCGAACGGATGTGAAATATATTATGATAAACAACGTTAAAATCAATGTAACAATCAAGATGATCAATGATTTACAAACAATAGATTATATAGTTCGTGTGTCTTTCAAATAAATAACACTGATAAACAAAGTTTGTCTTTCAATAATTAATTTAGCATCTATGGAGAAGTACATATAATGAAGATTTTAGAAAGTCAACTTTTATTTAGAAATTAAATTCATTCTCACCTCGTGTGGCAATGCCTCCATTGGGTAGGGGTACCAATTTGTCAATATTGACATATTAATGAAATAGTTTATATAATGATAACAAAAGTATCAACAATTTAATGATATGGTTGGTTATTTTATAAAGATATTCATGAACTGTTAGTAGAAATACTTTATAATGATAATACAATCATTAAGTTTGACTATATGTTTAACTAGAATATTTATAAGTGATTGACTAAAGTAGACGTTTTGCCAAATGAATTAAGAAGAACTTTGCAATACTATTGATGTACTGATCTCCAACGAGTTTGAATGTTTCTTATGAAAACGTCAAGACCAAAATAAAAGAAATCACTCTTTAATCATCTAACATAATTAAATAAAATAACTAATGCATCTATATCATACATTGAGTCCTTATTTAGTTATTTTAAGTTGGCTTTCATTAGGTCTATATTTTTGTTGGGGTTGTAATATGTTATTTTATTCTTTTTATATTAGGACATCATTATAATATGTCAAAAAAAAAAAAAAAAAATTAGAAGCTCATTTATTCTATATTTCACTTCGTTCCTACAATGATATGCTTAATAAATTAATTAACTTATTTTACTAAATTGAATCGACAAAAAACATTCGCCACCACATATAATGCACGTGCACTTTACTATTTAACAACCAAACATGTCTAATTATTTAACTACTTTTTGCTTTGTTATCTGTCTCAGCAAGAATTATTTTTCAGTACATTAAAAGTTGTTGTTGTTGTTGTTATTATTATTATTATTATTATTATTATTATTATTATTATTATTATTATTTATTATTATTATTATTATTATTATTATTATTATTATTATTATTATTATTATTTTGCTTTCTTTTGACAGTCTTGAACATCCACTTTGGTTTGCTGTTTTACAATGTATTGCACACGAGAAATTATAGCATGACAAGAGAAAAAATAAAGAGTTTTTCGAAACCGCAAAATTTTCCTCTCAATATAAATTCTCTTGCAGCAAAGATACAAAAGGTATCTACACATTCACTCGTGGCACAGCCGCAAAATGCCAAACAAAATCTTCATATAAAAAAAAAAGAAAAAAAAAATCTTCATATAAAAAATAGTAAAAATAATAATGTTACAGAATGCAAGAAAGTCCGAGATCATAAATGCAAAACTGGGCCGGTAAGATTTAATGGGTATATTCATAACTATTAGGCGTAATTAAATAAACTCTAAGCATGTAATTCTATCAATTTATAGAAAATGGATCATTGCATAAATTAAATTGTACATAGAACTTACAAGAATACAACTTATAGTCCTTCCCTGTACATCTATGATGTTGATCTACGATCATCTTTCTCGTAAACTTCAATGATGAATTCGTCTTTGCCTATGAATTGTTTCTCTCTCCCGCGTCTCTCGTCTTTTCATAAGGCCCTTGATGTTGTGAACTTTATTTCGTATGAGATGGGAGAGAGGGGTATGTAGTATATATAGGAGGAGGAGACTTAGAATCCTAATCATACTATCATTCCTCATGTTCTAACCTAACTTAATGTCCAAGTCAAACATCACAAATTGGACTCTTTAATATTAGAACATTAATAATCTATTAAATACATATTCACATTAATTAAGTTTGATTATTAATTCAATTAGGTCCAACTAATTATATGGTCCACAATAATAGAATAATATAAAATATTACGCACCTTTCATCAAACTTATGATTGAATACATATATTTATAAGTTTAAAATTAAAATAGAAATTAACCGAGTCATGGCGGTCACAAGTCTTCGAGCGACATGATCCCTTCCATGTACAACAATCATTTCTAATTCAACTTTACTTTTATATGGAACAAACCATTCGTACCATAACCGTAAGCCATCCAACATTTATGTATATACTATAAAATCAAATATCCATAATAATGGTATTATATGTGAAGAATAAAACATCTTTAATCGAATTTAATAAGTGTCAAAACCATTAATTTAGCAATTTCATTCAGTACCGATCAGTCCAACAAGGCCCTATTCGTTAATCTCAATTTTCTTTATATGCCTTTCAATAGCTATAGGGAATAACCCTTTAATGGATCGACTTTCATGAAATTAGTACTAAAATGCTCAAATGACACTTTATTTCTTCACTTCTACTTTTACGACCAAGTATTTAAATTTTATGTGATTCACACCCTTTGAATACCTGTCATTCCTTGAAATAATATTGCTACAAAACTACAATAATTCTTAGCGGCTTGGACAAGATGTCGACATTTCCAAGTCCTAAGATAAAGCATCGTAGCCCTAAATTTTGACTTGTGGCCTCAAAGCATACCACAAACTCAAACTTAATCGTGGAAGTCACGATGAAGGACTTTGTTCTACTTTTCTATAATTTTGCTCATTTAGACATTATGAGCAAAAGTCTGAATCCGAGTATCCAATTATAACAAATAATTTTGGATCTTCTTTAAGTTAACATGTGTTCTTTAATGCCTTGTAAATACTTTATGAATTCATTTGCAGCATTTAAATAATCATTTAGGGATTACAATTATATTTGCTTAATGTATACCAGCAACAAATATGTTATCAAACCTAGTACAGGTTTGTCTCACTTAAGACTCCTAATCATTTATATCTAAGGAATTTTCTTCATCACTTTTCATTCAATTTCACCTTTCGGACATTTATGATAGACTAAATGTGTCCCTTTTATTAATTGGAATTATACAGAACAACAATCCATTCCAGTTATCTCCAATACTCTCGAATTACAACTTTTATAGGATAATATTTTATTCCTTGTGATCTATTCCGGAATATTATTATTCCATTTACCAAGGACGTTTCATCCATATATTTTATTTCATAATTCGCAGATAGATAATACTTTACTTCATGCAACATGTCCACATTATTAGAAACTATAAATATGTCATCGACATACGGGACTAAAATAACAAATCTACTCCCACTGACCTTAATGTAGATACACGAACTTACGGTATTCTCTACAAGACCATAAGCAGTGATGATATCATTAAACTTAAGATACCATTGACGAGAGACTTGTTTTAGTCCATATATCGACTATTCAACTTACACACTAACGTTTCATCTCCTGTGATCTCAAAAACATTTAATTAGTTCATGTAGATCGTTTTTTAAGTTTATCATTTAGAAGGTGATCTTTAATTCCATTTGATAAAGATCATAAACATACAGAGCCACCATTACCATTACAATTCTCAAGGAATATTTCTTGAAACGAGAGAGAATGTTTCCTTGTAGTCAATGCCTTCATTTTGGATGTAACTTTTATGAACAAGTTTAACTTTATATCTTTCGATATTACCTTTAGAGTCGTGTTTGGTTTTTGAAAAAAACCCATTTACATTTTTAGAATTTTCCACTTTTCATGGCTTATGATTCATCAACCAAAGGTTGTTCAATAATTTCTTGATTGCTTGTGATGTTTTATTATCAAGTGAGTTTGGATCATTTTGTTATTCATCTAAGTTACATGGTGGTACTGTAACTAAATGAATAACAACCATTGATAGACTCTCGGGTTTGGACTGTTCAACTCGAGTTTCTTTGACATCCTCCAAACTCCCACTGATTTGATCATTTTAAATGAATCGAGCATTGTTGGAATCAACTATTCTCGTACTATGGTTAGGGCCATAAAACTTATATCCTTTAGAACTTTCCGGATAGCCAATGAATAACCACTGGTTGTCCTAGGATTAAGTTTCTTTTTTTTTTATGTGGATTATATACTTTTACTTCTGCTTGACATCCCAAATATGAAGATGTCTCAAACTAGGTTTCCTACCCTTGCATAGTTCATAATGTATTTTAGGAACTACTTTAATAGAAACCCAATTTACCTAATATGCAGTAATCTTTAACAGATGCATCCACATAGAAACCGTTAATGTTGAATTACTCAACATACTGATAACCATACCCTTTTAAGTACGATTTATCCTCTCAACAACACCATTATGTTGAGGAGTCACAATTATAGTGTATTGCACACAAATATTTCAAATCTCAAGAAACTTTGCAAATGGACTAAAACATTATCCTCTTTCATTGAACTTACAATAATATTCACCAATCTTGGGAGATCTCATAACTTTTACTTATTTATCTAACTACCTTTCCATCTCATTATTGTATATCTTTGGATAGTCCAATGATTGAGTCATTTCATGTAGTAGATAAATATAACCATAACGTGAGAAATCATTTATAATGGTGATTAAATACTTACATCACCCAATGAAGGGGTGTCGAATAGACCACAAAAATTAGTGTAAATAAGTTATAAGTTTTAGTGCTTCTCTTGGCAAATCTCTTTAATGTATGTCTAGTTTGCTTTTCTTTAATTCATCCTACACATACATCTTGATCACTAAAATCCAAATGAGAAATGGTTTCATTATTCACCATTCTCAAAACTTTCTTCGGATATGTGACCATAATCTTTAATGCCATAAGAGAGTATAGTATTCATTATGTGCACTACGTTTAACCCAAAATTAAATATGAGATACATAAGTAGTTGCACATAATCAAGCCACCAAGCATTATTGGGAATCTATAATAAATATGATTCACAACACACAAAAATTAATGTATATATTTCTTTTCGAATCAATATTTTATTTTGGACAGTCTTTTATGAGGTGGCCTAACTTTTTACAGGAATAACACCTCATTTCTGTAATGATTTAACCTGCAAATCTTTAAGTAAGTCAATCTTCTTTTATTTGCCTTTGTTTCTCATTTCATCTTACTATTATTGGCTCTCACATGAGATATAAAGTGAATCGACTCTTCTTTCATCTCATTTATTCCCACCTTTTCCTGCACCAACATAGCCTTATTTTCCTTACAGTCCCTTTTATCTTTAATGATGTTATAGTTCACCTAGGATTGGCCAAACTTGATAGTTAGGGAGTTCATGATGAATAAAACCATAAATGAGTCTATAACATTCATTTTCATGTTTGTAAGTTTAGCTTATATGTTGAACATGTTAGACACGATACCATGGATGGAACATAATTAGTTGAACTTTTATAGTGGTGAGTTCGATGATGAAACTTTCCACAATATACTTTTTCCACAATTTTAAATGGAGATAGTTCCTTGATTTTTATTTAGGAATCCTTTTGAATTATTAGCCTTAATGTTATCCGCCATGATTAATTTCATAAAATTCAAACACAACCTATTTGATCACTCACATACCCTACGAAGAGTTACCTCTACTTTGGAGTTCTCATCATTAATGGTTGTGGGTGCTTCATCAGTAATTAAAGTATATCCAATTTCAGTGCACCTAGATTAAAATGGATATGCTCAGACCATTCATTGAAGTTCAGCCCATTGAATTTTTGAATAATAATACTTGACGGAAAACCAAATTTAAGCACTGCAAACTTTAATACATGCTATTTAATTAATCTTTGAGAAAAATTAATGGATTCAGAAATCTTTTAAATTATATATTTAAATATACCTTTGGGCAAATACTTAAATATATAATATACTTGATTGATGCCTAAGAGGAAAGATCTTTAATAGAAATTATAGGGTCTTGTGATTAATTAGTGGTTACCTTTGGACAAACACACTAATTAACCTAACTTTAATTATAATTTTTCTTTTATATATTAATCCTTGATAGAGATTATACAAACTTGAGTCAACTAGCGGCTATCTTTGGACAAACACGCTAATTAACATCACTTTAAGTATAACTTCTCTTTTAAATATTAATCTGTAATAGAAATTATATAATTATGATCAATTAGAGGTTGTCTTTGGACAAATGCACGAATTGACTTAACTCTACTTATATTTTCTCTTTTAATTGTCACAAATTATACACACATGGCCCACCTTTGAGTGTCCTCCTAGTTTGTCACTCATGACATCAATTATTCAAATATATAATTTGAGAGATATTAAAAAGGCATCCTTTTATATTTGAATAATCGATATTCATCTAACTTAATTACCTAATCCATAAGTTGAACTAGGTCACTTTGGTGACTAACTAGTTCCTTTAAATAGATAATATAATTAGAAAATAATTAATACTTTTATCTAATTTTAATTATCTATTCCATAAATTAAAGTAGGCAACTTTGGTGACTAACTAGTTTTCGTGCATGGATAACAAAATTAGAAAAATATTTTTATTTGATCGTATATTATGAGATGATTATTTCATTAATCTCTATCATTGGTAGAATTAACTGTAATATAGTTCATATCAAAACAAATAAAAATAGAACTAAAACCTGTTATAAGATTTGAACTCATGTCATGAGCACATCGTACTCGTGCCACCATTAATAAAATTTGAAAGTCCCACAGGCATTCACAAATTGCAATTGTAGCATCACGTACTGATCACATCAGATGCATTGCATACAACTAATGATGACAACATACTTTGGCAAAAAAAATCTTAATTGGATTAAATAATTCAATAATTCATTTTTTCAAATTCTATGAAAACTTGAGTGCCAACAGTGAACAGTCATATAATTATACGGTTTATCCTTCAATACAACTAGTACGTATCCCCGTGCGATGCACGAAACATAGATATTAAATGAGTTATTTTAACAGCCTTGTTCGTTTAAATCTTAAAAGTAATAGTGTTATTATCTATTTTCTACGTCATTTAATCAACGTTAAGTCTGAAAAACAATAAGGTTATAAGTTTTTTTTTTTCATATATTTTAACCAGCATTGTTTTTTAGCCAGAATATTAAATATGAGTATGTTAGGGCTAGCTTGTAAAATAATTAATATATTATCTCACTAAAATATTTATACTAATAAAACTTTAATTTCAGTATATAAATTTATCCCTTAATATAAGAAAAAGTAACAGTTTTATTTATTCTTGTTCATCATATAATATTTAATTATTATTTTGTTCTATAATAAAAAACAATAGTGTTAAATAGTTTTTTTTAACACAAAGATAATATTAAAAAAATATAAATATCCATACAAATATACGAACCAAGTTTTTTTAATAGTTTTTTTATAAGTTTTATAAAAATATATTATAGTTTGTTAGTGTATTATTCAAAATCGTAATATTGATTTGTAGTTTTTAGAAACAGAATTTTAATTGTTTTTGCTCACCCTATTTTATGGAATTTTTTATGTCAAGATAAGAAGGATTAAAAACAATATGTAAAATAGGAAACTTGATTAAAATTATAAATGCATTAATTACTACTTGATAAAATTAGAAGTTCATTAATTAAAGTTGACTTTTCTACCTACTATATTTAGTAAATAGGTTTCTCTTTAATATAAGTATAGATAACAATTATTTATATGAGAGCAAAAAGCAATTACGGTTTGCAATTCTCCTTTAGCCAATATGATCACGTCAACACACTATATACTATAATTGACAAATCGAGACACTTAAGGCCATGAAACTCTAATTGACATATCAACACCGAATACTTTAATGGACAAAACTGATACAATAGGCCGACAACATAATCATGCAAAACACATTCTTTGATACCACATGTAAGATTTAATGGGTATATTCATAACCATTAGGCGGAATTAAATAAACTCTAGGCATGTAATTCTATCAATTCATAGAATATGGATCTTTGCATAAATTAAATTGCACATAGAACTTACAAGAATACAGCTTATAGTCCATCCCTGTACATCTATGATGTTGATCTACGATCATCTTTCTCGTAAACTTCAATGATGAATTCGTCCTTGCCTATGAATTGTTTCTCTCTCCCGCGTCTCTCGTCTTTTCATAAGGCCCTTGATGTTGAGAACTTTATTCCGTATGAGATGGGAGAGAGGGGTATGTAGTATATATAGGAGGAGGAGACTTAGAATCCTAATCATACTACCATTTCCCATGTTCTAACCTAACTTAATGTGATGTAGGGAAGCGTACGAGTGGGAAAGATAAACGAGTAAACGAGACACTCTCTCGTAAAACACGCAAAACTCACAATATCAATTCATCTTTTATTCATATTCAACCATCTCATAACAAAGCAGAAGAACCCTTTAAATAAGGCTCCTAACCCTAGATGTTAACTTGTCCAACAAGACAAGATATCTTACTAAATATAAAACCTAACTTATTCTCCAAGATAACTAATAATAATAATAATAATAATAATAATAATAATAATAATAATAATAATAATAATAATAATAATAATAATAATAATAATAACAATAATAATATTCTACACCATTCTCCCCCGGTTCGGAAGGCTTCGTCCTCGAAGCCGACGCGCTCCCGTGGTCGGCGTGTGGCGTCGAACTCATGGTAGCAAACCCCGTCATTTTCCCCGGTCGAACACGAAGGTTGAACATCGCTCAACTTCGTATAATAAATGGAGGATCCGATCTTTAGCCTCATAAGACATTTTTGGTTCTTCAGGGAATTTCAAACATGGTCTCCAATTTATTATCTTGCGACATGCCAATGAGCGATGATTGCATTTCCACTGTTGTAGCGTAGTTTCTGTGTCCAAATGCCCGTGGTGCTCATTTTTAGAATGCGGAGCGATAAAATCAGCAACTTCTAGTAACATGAATGAATATTTTTCCAGTGGCTTACACAAGCCAAAATCAGAAAGCGTCACCTCGGGCCCCAAAGATTCTCATCGAAAATAGGCGGACCGTCGTAGAGACCGTCCACTTTGCCGGTAAGACGCTTCTCGACCTCTTCGGGCTCTTCATCAAACATAGGCGGACCATCATACAATGGCCCGTCAACATGCTCTTCGTCGAATTCAGGGATGTCTACACGAAACGGGCCCTCCCATCGACCATAATCACGATCAAATTCCCAATCGTGTCGGGCACGATATCCGTCGACGATGGCAGCTTCGTCGCACTTGCTTATGTCGTCGCGTTGATCGTCGCCGTCCACAAATACCGGGCCCCGCCGCCGCATGTCACGGCTGCCGTATGCAGCGAAGGGGTCAGCCTCGACGTGCGGGGTGGAAAATCGTCGAAGGAATTCACCTCCGAGACTGTCTCCTCGCCGTCTTCGTCGCCGGATGGTGGTTGTGGAGATCTCCAGCGGGGCGCCCCACCTAGACCACGGCCTCCACGTCCTCCGTGAACTCCCCCGTGCACGCCCCGGTTGCCGACGTCAAAGTTCGTTTGCAAATCCTCAACAAAGTTGTTGATCATAAGACGCACTTCTTTGATCCCCGTCGAAAGATCTTCAACCCGACGTTCCAATTGATTGATCTGGCGGCCGAAGCCCGTGGCTCGTCGACCCAGATACTCAATGGTGGCGTCACGCCCGTCAATGTCGTCCTTCCGCGGCGGCATCTTGAATCGTGCTGACTTATGATACCAACTGATGTAGGGAAGCGTACGAGTGGGAAAGAAACGAGTAAACGAGATATTCTCTCGTAAAACACGCAAAACTCACAATATCAATTCATCTTTTATTCATAAACAACCATCTCATAACAAAGCAGAAGAACCCTTTAAATAAGGCTCCTAACCCTAGATGTTAACTTGTCCAACAAGACAAGATATCTTACTAAATATAAAACCTAACTTATTCTCCAAGATAACTAATAATAATAATAATAATAATAATAATAATAATAATAATAATAATAATAATAATAATAATAATAATAATAATAATAATAATAATAATAATAATATTCTACACCATAATGTTCAAGTCAAACATCACAAATTGGACTCTTTAATATTAGAACATTAATAATCTATTAAATACATATTCACCTTAATTAAGTTTGATTATTAATTCAATTAGGTCCAACTAATTATATGGTCCACAATAATAGAATAATATAAAATATTATTACATGGCCAACACCATTTCTAACTTAAATTTAGAATATAGATTAAAAAAAAAATCAACAAAACAACATCTAAAAATCCAATTCTCAATGTATACTTACTTTTTTCCCTTTTACCATGGACCGTTCCCGGTGGAAGATGACGACGACATGACAGAAAGAATGTCGGTCACGGAGGCCATGGATTTCAAAGCACCTTTCAGAACATCTTGTGAGCAACCTGGTTTCACTATTGCACGCACCTGGAATTAATCAAGAGTTTAAAGAGCAATTATTAGAGTTGTTTTATCTTGTTAAAAGTGTCAAAGCATATTTGTAAAACTGTTCTTTACTTTACTGTTAATAGCTTGTAGTAAGTTGTTAATTGCTGTACAACAACTTTAGTTAAAGTTGTTAATAGGTTAGAGAATAAATAGCTGCATATTGTAACCAAACCCTAATTCATTCATTTATTTTCTCGTTCTTTTCTTTTCTCTCAAACGCTGCGCCTCTCTCTTCTTCTCTACTTTTCCAGATTTCCTTTGTTGCTTCATTCAATCTCAACAACAATCAAATATTTGAACAAACTAACTAAAGGAATAAGTTCCAAATACTGATTGATGCTTGCCAGGGAATTAATAACTATGTATCAAATGCAAATTAAAGGGGACATTTGTATTTTGTTTCCGTTTGAAAACATGCAAGTTCAACTTAATAGTTGAGAAAAGAGCATAATATAACCTTGTCGAGATGCTCCTGCAATTTCTTGATTCGTCCCATATAATCTTGATCTTCAACGCAAAGGGTCACAGCCTTAGAATCAACACCGGGACCATCAAACTGAAGGAATCCTGGGTTTCTATACACATCGTCCATCAGAAACTTGGTTGCGTTCTGTCTCAATAACCTTGCAAATGAAGTAAAAAACGCTGGCATAATTACTTAAACGAAAAGATCAAGTTAATGCTTTATCCTGGATAAGTTATTCAGAAAGGAGAGGATACTCTATTTCGATGATTATTCCCAAGATTTTATAATTAAAGGTAACAGAGACAAGTGAGACATACTCATAGGCCTTGCCCTTTAAAAGATTTTATAATTAAAGGTAACAGAGACAAGTGAGACATACTCATAGGCCTTGCCCTTTAAATCAACAGTTGCTGGATACAAAGCTGGAATTCCAATGGTTGAAGCCGCCCCAGGGCCATGACCATATCGCCTAACAGTCATCATAGCCTGAAAGCCACAAAAGAAGTTGTGCATTGTCACTGCATCGTTTACATGTTTTTTAGAGAGCTTCTCAGCAGGATATTGTCATGGACCATATACAAGCGATAAAAGATAAAAAAAAATAATAAATCATTCAGTTATATGGGCAGCACCACAGCGCGCCACTTAGTCACGGGATTCTTCAAGTTTGTTACTGTTGTCATATAACCGTTCAAACCAGCAGCAATTATGTGATAGCCAATATGACCAAGTACCTGTCAACACATCATGACTTTTTAGATCTCTGACATTCTGGCTACTAAATCCAACTGTGAACAAAGAGAAATCAAAATTGAAAAATTTATGGAGAAATATCAAATGAATTTTTCTAAAGCTCCCAAAGGTCATGTTGCCTTTAAGCTGCGATGGAACGTCAGACTTCCGAAAAATTTTCTCGCTCGGAAAATGAGATAAAGTGGAAATAGTTGTTTTTAGAGAAAGCGAGATGGCGTTGACATCGTGAATGGATATGAAATAAAAATGTAATGATTGGTCATGTTGACATCGTTAATGTGATATAAAAATAATAGGATATTGATTGGTAGTTAGAAATATGTGAGTGGGTTAACAGTGTTTTTTTTTTCGAAAATACATAATAATTGTTTGATTTTTACTTTTTAATTGTGGTAGAGGCATTGTAGATTAAAAAAAGTGAGATTAAACGAGAGATTTTTTTGTTTCAATTCACATCTCAATGAGAAATCTTGACTAAACAGACAAAAATGGAACATTCTCATATCCAGTGGTGCAAGTGACTCCTAAAATTGTCCCCAGCCCCAGACATTGATTCAACAATATAAATCAAAAGGTTCAAATTACATCAGAAATCAAACTTACATAGGCATAGTCACAATCGAACTTTGATGGCAATGATCCTCGGGCTTGATAACCAAAGAAATGAAATATTGCATTGAATTTCTTTCCCTTGTATGATCCTTCTTTCTGCAGACACAACGCGATGCAGAAAGATGACAATCAACTAGAAAATTCTTCTCAAATATAATTACCATGTAACACTAGATAAACCAGTGAACTGAGCAGGAAATGTTAAATCTCCATACCAATCGCTTGTTCATCTCTGCTTCAACAAGATTAGCAAGGAGTTTCTCTGTCTCAATCTATCAAGCAAGAAAAAACGACATCAACCAAGAGTTATTACACCTTGTGCCAAGATAAAACTATTAAACAAGCATATTTGATTCAATTACCTGAGATAGCTGCGCGGAGTCGTCTGATTCTGGGTGAAGGAGCTGATACAGTATCATTCCAGAGTAAGCAAGATAACTCAAATAGATAAAACAATATGAATGATCTAACAAAATGAAATTCATTATGATTTACCTGTTTTCTAATAAATGGAGGCAGGAACTCAAACAATGCAGATGCCCAAGGTGACAGTTGAGCAGAGATATTGTCAGCAGAAACACCTTGTCGGAGCAAGCCATGTATTTCCTGGGAGATGGAGAATTATCAGTTAGTAAGCATATCACAGATAGGACCATCATACAAAACAAGTACGCTATTAACATCCCAAATTTAAAGCACCTAAACTCTCAATAGGACATTCGGAACAAATGGCACGTTTAGACCATCCATGTAAAAATATACATATTTTCAGGAGGTGCGATGGATCAAGAGAAAATTGTCTGAGAAACCAAAGATGATTACCTTCAACAGTGCATAGACTTCAAGAATGCTTTCTATCAGCCCCTCCGGCAACAGAATCACACCATGGTGTTTATCTGGAAAATTGTGTGTCACGAAGAAATAAGTAACTGTTAGAAAACAAAAGTACCAATAAGAGCTCCTTATAAACTCCACCTTGTTCACCCCTTGCTTGCACTGCATCACATATTTGTATTGTGATATCAAAAAGGGTAAGTTTTGATGCTGCTACCTCTTCAGCAAGAATGACCTGAAATGATAATAAATCCTCTCTCAAGATACAAAGTTCTAGAAGGTACACTTTTCTT
>CACSLK010030875.1:5764707-5783840 GCA_902706635.1 Striga hermonthica | reverse complement strand
TGGAGTGTGCATTCCAATGCTACATGCGATCCTTCCGCCCCATCAAACGTATAAAATAGTAATACTGCAAAGGGGCATAGAGAATGAAAATAACAATGGGGATAGCAGTACCTATATAAGACCTAACATCTGTATATATATAATTACTAGCCAATAGCATTTAATAAAACCTAATTAATTTTACCTATGTGGCAATTTAATATTTTTCCCTCCAAAAACCGTTACTTTTTTATGTATTTAATTTTTCATTTAATTATTAAATAATCATTACTAATCACTTCAAAATTATAAAAATTATTTTAAGTTTTTTATTAATGACAGTTGACCATATAATGTGTTGATCGTACAATGTGATTAGATGTTATTATTGTGGTTACATTTAAATTAAATTTTTTTTTAAATTAAAAACGTATTTGAAATCCTAAATAAATGATAAATAATTCAAAAAAAGACGTACCAAAATATACATCACATCCAATCAGATAAATGCAATTTTTTTTAAGTAAATATTCCAACTTCTTTATTTGTAAATTTGGCATGCAAAAAAGTGAAAGAAAAATAATTAATCATTATATGCATACAAATAACTCACAATATTTTATTTATATCTGTGCAAATGCACAGGATCGAATACTAGTGAAAATGAAATATGCACCATATATCATGTCTTATAATGAGAAAAGAGGCCGCCAGGTAGAGTTCTACATGACCTCCAGATATTTTATACAGAAAGTTACGTACTGCACTTGAGGCAATCATTCAAATTTCTCTTTATTTCATGACGAAACCAACATACTGATTTAGAAGGAAATGACACGCACGGGAACTTTTTAGTACAGCCTGAAAACAACTGCAGAAATAATTGACATGGAATACTTACCTTCTCTGCTGAGAGTGCGTCAGTGCAGACATTGCTAATCAGCTGGGAATTAACCTGTAAACAACATTGCAAAAAATCATTTTATTACCTCGGAAGAGCAATGACAAACTAGCTCTTTCATTCTGGTCCAAGAGCTTTTATTTAATATTGGTTCTAATGGAAAGCTATCAGAAACAGTAATCAAACTATTCATCAAGTTTACAGCCAAGAGGCGAAATGCATATACGTGACGATCATGAAAAGAAAACAAATCATACAGTTCATTAACTATAAAGTTATTCGGACTCAACGCTTGGAGTGCACAGCATATGTATCATGGTAGAAACACGAAGGGAAAAGGGAATAAATTGAGAAAAGATATAATAGCTCACATTACAATTAAATGTCAACAGCCAGAGAGAGGTCCATTACCTTACAAATTGTGTCAAAACCCACATTAGCCTCAACAAACTGGTTTTTAAGATCTCCATTTAAAGTAACAGGAATACCAACCACCTGTTTAGATTTAACAAATATATTTAGCTCAGCAATAGCTGAAAACAATAATACAAGCAAAATGAAAATGGCAGCACTGTTCATATGGGTCAAACTTGAAGATATATATTAAAATACAAATGATAATCTATACGAGGAGGTGCAGCCTGCAGTGAGCATCAACAATGCGAAATAGAACCATGCAATATTATGATGATAGAGTGTGACGTACGTAATATACTTTTGTTGGGCACTTTCTTTCTGCAAAAGTCTCTGCAAGCTGGGCAGCATCTGTGTTTGATGTCACACCTTCATAAAATAAACAAAAGAATCAAGATACTGTATTTTTACATGCACTTTTTGTAGGAATTTATAATCACATAATATAAATTCAATAACAATTATCGTAGAACATGCTTTAATTCTAGGAAAATCAACATCGCTCTAGATCTGAAAGATTATTAGAAATACCTGGATCCATTGAGTTTCTTTTGCGGAACACGAACTCGATTGATTAATTGGATCAACTGGTATTATGACCTTCCTCAACTAAATCGTCTTATTCCTCAGATGGGACTGTCGTCTTCTTTCAGATGGGGAGAAAAGAAAACTGTGTTTGATTTAGTGTGTTGGGGACCATAACCAAGAGGGTCTATATATACTAATAGGGTAGGCCACCCATTATCACCTAACCCTAGTAATATTAGGTATCCACTCATTAAGTCCATATCAATTTATGTAGCCCATGAACTCTACTTAATTTAGATCACTTAATTGAGTCCATTAATTAATTAATTGAATAGCTAATATAATATAATTTTATATATAATATGTTGCCCATAATTAAATTAAACATAGGAAATAAAATATTTCCTAACAATCTCCCACTTGGGCTACATATTATTTCCGAAGCAATTATATTAATTCCTTAATTGCGCAACTTTATGCTATTCATAATCAGACTACCTTAAACAATTTGGTCCATCTCATATACTAGCAATGAAACTACCGCGACTTTCACCACATTACAAATCGTGGATAAACCCCGGAAGTCACCATACTAGTACACTCAATGACATAGATCAAATATGGTGAGTGGCATGGAAATTACATGCAATGTGATCTTTAACATGTCTATTTCCAACTGGTCCAACTTTATTCTTTATGGAGATCGATCCATAATGTATATATCACAATATGGAAAAATAACTTAAGCGAGTTCAAAAATGAAATCAAAACCATCAACTTTATTCTGCAGAAAACCAAATAATCCATACTGAAGTTCATCACATAGAACATAAACTCCCACTAAACTAGGGCAACATCCGAAACAACGCCCATATGAGTAGTATGCTCATGAAACATTTTAGGTGTTAATGCCTTAGTTAGCGGATCTGCTAGCATACTGTCTGTTCTTATGTGTTCTATAGAAATTTGCCTATTCTGAACCCTCTCCTTAACAACAAGAAACTTTATGTCAATGAATTTTGACTTTGCAGAACTTCTGTTGTTATTGGAGTAAAGCACGACCGAATTATTGTCACAATATATCCTCAGCGGCCTCTCAATGCCATCCACTACACGCAGCCCAGTGACAAAATTTCGTAGCCATATCGCATGATTGGACGTTTCATAGCAAGCAATGAACTCCGCCGCCATGGTAGATGAGGTTACGAGAGTCTGTTTTCCAGACTTCCAAGAAATAGCCCCTCCAGCCAGCGTAAACACATATCCTGATGTAGAGCGCTTGCTATCTTGACATCCAGCAAAATCAGAGTCAGAGTATCCAACGATCTCCAAGCTCTCCGACCTCCGATAAGTGAGCATGTAATCCATTGTTCTCTTTAGATAACGCATTACACGTTTGGCTGCTTTCCAATGTTGCTCTCCTGGATTGCTCAAATATCTGCCCAAAACTCCCACTATAAATGCTATATCAGGACGAGTACAAACTTGAGCATACATAAGACTTCCTACTGCCGAAGCATAAGGAATCTTTTGCATCTCAATTTTCTCATGATCATTATTGGGACACTGCTTGAGACTAAATTTCTCTCCCTTAGACACAAGGGTGTCAAGTGGTTTGCTACCTTTCTTGCCGAATCTTCCCAAAACCATATCGATATAGCTCTTTTGTGATAATCCAAGAATACCTTGAGAACGATCTCTTAGTATTTGGATCCCTAATAAAAAAGAGGCGTCACCAAGATCTTTCATTTCGAATTTCTTCGTCAGAAATCTCTTAGTTTCGTGCAATAATCCTATATCATTGCTCGCAAGAAGAATATCATCGACATATAAAACCAAAAAGACATATTTACTCCCACTGAACTTATAGTATACACAGTCATCAACGACATTTACCTCGAAGCCGAAAGAGGTTATGACTTGATGAAACTTATGATACCATTGACGAGATGCCTGCTTAAGACCGTAGATGGATTTCTTTAGTTTGCATACCATAGACTTTGGGTCTCCAGACACAAAGTTGTCGGGCTGCTTCATGTAAATTGTTTCCTCAATATCGCCATTGAGAAAAGCGGTCTTTACATCCATCTGGTGTAGCTCTAAATCAAAATGAGCTACAAGTGTCATAATGGTCCTAAAAGAGTCTTTTGATGAAACTGGAGAGAAAGTCTCTTTGTAGTCAACGCCTTCTCTTTGAGTGAAACCTTTAGCGACTAGACGAGCCTTATATCTTTCGATATTGCCTTGAGAATCCCTTTTTGTTTTAAATATCCATTTACAACCAATAGGTTTCGCACCTTTAGGCAATTCGACAATATCCCAAACGTCATTGTCACTCATAGACTTCATCTCATCATTCATGGCGTCAATCCACTTTTGAGAGTTAGAACTGCGCATAGCTTGACCAATTGTGACCGGGTCATCCTCAGTCAAACCAATACCATCCTCATGTTCTTGGAGAAATACTATGTAGTCATCGGAAATAGCGTTTCTCCTCTCTCTAGTGGATCTCCTTAGTGGCACCTCTTGAGGTTGTTGAGTTTGATCCACAACCAATGGAGGAATGATCTCAATGTTGTCTTGATTTGGAACAATGTTTTCAACAGGAGTCTCAACATTGTTCTCAATTACTGGAATTGTATCTTGAACAACGATAGGTAAAGAAACCAAATCATTGTCAACTCTGGATTCTTCTTCAAAGACAACATTCCTTATGACCTCTTCCCTCCCAAACTCAATATCCTCAAGAAATTTGGCATTTCCCGTCTCGAAAAAAGTTCTTGATGTGGGGTGGTAAAACTTATATCCCCGTGAGTGCTCAGAGTAACCAACAAAATAACAGCTAACTGTTCTTGAGTCCAGTTTTCCTTCATGCGGCCTATAAGGTCGCGCCTCAGCTGGACAACCCCATATGTGCAAGTGCCTAATGCTAGGTTTCTTGCTTATCCAAAGTTCGTAAGGGGTTTTGTGAACTGATTTGCTTGGTACTCGATTGAGAATATACACTGCGGTCTTTAATGCTTCTCCCCAAAGTGACTCCGGCAGAGAAGAATGACTAATCATACTTCTTACCATATCCTTAAGAGTTCGGTTTCGTCGTTCGGCAACACCATTCATGCGAGGTGACCCAGGCATTGTGTATTGCGGAACGATTCCACACTCTTTGAGGAAAAGTGCAAAGCGTCCTGGACGTTGTTCTCCTGATCCATCAAATCGGTCGTAGTATTCACCTCCACGATCCGATCTAACAGCCTTAATTTTCTTCCCAAGTTGAAGTTCTACTTCAGCTTTGAAAGACTTGAAAACGTCCAATGATTGGGATTTCTCATGAATCAAATAAAGGTATCTAAAACGAGAGTAATCGTCTAGAACGTAATGAAATAGCGTTGTCCATTCCAAGAAGCCGTAGGGAAAGGACCGCATATGTCAGTATGAATAAGTTCTAAGACTTCCTTAGCTCGTTCGGCTCCTAATTTCCTGATATTAGTTTGTTTCCCTTTGATACATTCAACACAAACTTGAAAGTCTGCAAGATCTAAGGGATCGAGGATTCCATCAGATATAAGCCTTTGTATTCTTTGTTTAGAAATATGGCCTAATCGCTTATGCCATAAAATGGCAGAATCCCCAGAAAATTTTCTCTTTGTACCTCTAGAAGAAGTTTGCAAAATGACATTATTGGAACTTACAAGATCAAGCATATAAAGATTATCAATTAAAGAGCCATCACCAACAAAATTAGAATTTTGAAAGAGACTAACTTTATTATTTCCAAAAGACCAGGAAAATCCCAGTTTATCCAAAGCGGAAATAAAAACCAAATTCCGTCTAAACGACGGTACGACAAATGTCTCAAACAAATCTAAATAACAGCCACTCTTTAAATGCAATCTAAAGGTTCCAATAGCCTCTACTGCAACTTTATTTCCATCGCCCACAAAGATGAATCTTTCAGCATCACTTGGCAATCGGCTCCACAGGCAACCCTGCAAAGACATACTTATGTGAGTAGTAGCTCCCGAATCTACCCACCAAGTATCTTCAGGTACAAAGGATAAATTAACTTCAGAACAAACTAAAGTTAGAGATATACCCTTCTTAACACGCCATGCAGCATACTTGGAGCAATCTTTCTTTATATGCCCCGACTTCTTGCAGAAGTAGCATGTCGATTCCCCAGGTTCTATCTGTTGCTTCTTCTGCGTGGAAGCAGCAACCGCAGTGACCTTAGGTCCCTTTCTCTTCTTGCTTTGAGCATTCGAGGCCAAATGAGCACTTTCAACCCTATCTCTCTGCACTCTCTCTTCCTCTTGCACACAGTGAGATATAAGCTCATTAAGGGACCATTTGTCCTTTTGAGTATTATAACTCACTTTGAATTGCCCAAAGTGTGCAGGGAGAGAGATCAAAACCAAGTGCACGAGCAATTCCTCAGAAAGCTCTAACTTTAGTGCCTTAAGTTTTGATGCGAGATTGGACATTTCCATAATGTACTCCCTAGCTTATGTTCCCTTTGCCTTTGTACCTCATGGAAACGAGTTTAGCCAAAAGACTACTCGTCTCCGCCTTTTCATTTTTGGCAAACTATTGCTCAACAGCCTCAAGGAACAATTTGGCACTCTCGCTCTCAGCAATGGAGCCCCGAAACGCTTCCGGAATGGAGCGCTTCATGATCATCATGCACATTCGGTTTGAGCGATCCCACTTTTCAATTTTAACCTCATTCGGGTTTTCAGCTGTAGCAGTAGGGCGCTCAGACCGAAGTGCCAGATCCAAATCCATACAACCGAGAACAATTTCTACGGTTTCTTTCCAATTCTTAAAATTCGTCCCGTTAAGCATTGGGATGTTGTTAATTTGAGCAGAAACATTTGGAGCTGTAGCAACTAAAACAATATAGAACAATATAAGCATACTCACAAAATATCCATGACATAACAAAAATTATGCATGAACAAATAATACAAATTGGGGACCCATCTCAAGACACCTAGCGCAACATAATCTCGTCTATGGACAGAAAATTAACTGCAGTGGTAATCTTGGTGTAACAATCAAGCATTGATAATAAGTTCTGTCAAACAAAAGTCTATCTATGGACCGACTAATGTTCACATGAAAATACCATAAAATTATCACATACTTATCATCACATGTGTGTAATTATTTGGCCAAACTGTGTCTACCTATGGGCTGATCACAGAACGCATAAGTAATAACACACGACATCTATGTAGTTTTAATAAAATCGCTCTCCACACACAGAGGCTGCTATGGCAGCATGATGTTTTGATTGATTAAATTAAAAATTACTAGACTAATTGAGCAAACATAAAATTATTTAGCTTAATCAAACGACATAAAAGTCTCCCCAATTCAATTCAAATAAAAGCCTATAAACCAAATCAGACTTTTATTTAATAAGTCCAAAAAAACAAGTTTGGACCTTCAACCTTTTAAAATTAATCGCATAGGTAGTCTAACATATATGTGCACATATACACCATTAATGATGAACTTACTTTTAGTAATCATGCACAAATCTTATGCACTACTACTACCTTTCACATAAACAAACACACACATGCCCAGGATTTTTTTTATTCAATAACATAATGTCCCAGCAAATTGCATGTACAGAGGCCCACAAATTGAATGATATGTTTATTTACAAAACCCAAACATTGAGAATTGAAAATTTCACAGAGAATGAATTACCACAACAAACAATAATTCCCGTAACCATTCAACAAAAAGAACATACCGATCTGGACCCAAAAAATAATTTGGACACAAATTTTAAGGCGTGAATCAAAAGGCCATACAATTTTTCTTCGACTGTGTTCAATAATTCGAAGCAAGCACATATATACACAGATACACACGTAATTCAAATCTAGCAGTCGATGACCGCTATGATACCACTTGTAGGAATTTATAATCACATAATATATATAATAACAATTATCGTAGAACATGCTTTAATTCTAGGAAAATCAACATCGCTCTAGATCTGAAAGATTATTAGAAATACCTGGATCCATTGAGTTTCTTTTGCGGAACACGAACTCGATTGATTAATTGGATCAACTGGTATTATGACCTTCCTCAACTAAATCGCCTTATTCCTCAGATGGGACTGTCGTCTTCTTTCAGATGGGGAGAAAAGAAAACTGTGTTTGATTTAGTGTGTTGGGGACTATAACCAAGAGGGTCTATATATACTAATAGGGTAGGTCACCCATTATCACCTAACCCTAGTAATATTAGGTATCCACTCATTAAGTCCATATCAATTTATGTAGCCCATGAACTCTACTTAATTTAGATCACTTAATTGAGTCCATTAATTAATTAATTAATTGAATAGCTAATATAATATAATTGTATATATAATATGTTGCCCATAATTAAATTACACATAGGAAATAAAATATTTCCTAACACTTTTTTCTTAGCCTGACAGACAAGGATACCTCCAATAACTACAAGAGCATCAAGCTTCAAAGTTGTGCACGCATTAAGCGCAGCATGGACTTGTTCAGTTGTTCTAATTTGATCTTTTGTCCGTCCCAACAAATCATAACCACCTTAACAACATAAAACCAAATCAGCACAAGTTAAGTATGAAAAATATATAACATATGCATCAAGATTATGTATACTAATTTACCTTGATTTTTGTAGGTTGCAAGAACCTCATCAGTAACTTCTAATGTTTTCTGTGCAAATAAACCTTCCGAACCACCTGGTAAAGCATTATTGTAAACCACGTTTTGTTAATCGTCAATGAAGAATAATAATACAATAGTCTGCCAAAAGGAGGAACACAAGAAAATGACTCGAGTGCGATCTACAACACAACGATGGAACAATACCGATTTAGCAGACACTATAGCAAACATCAAAACCTTCTACAGGAAATCTGCAAATAAATACAAAGGTTGGCAAAGGCATCCAACCACCTACAGGTTAGATATATAAGGAAAAGAAATGTTATCAATCTAAGAAAATTATTAGAGTTTACCTAGAAATCCAAGCAAAACACGTTTAGGGTTGTGGATTTTAAGAGCTTCAAGAAGACCCCAAACAACATATTGTGTCCTCCAGGTGATTGTCTACCACAGAAAACCACTCCTACCCTGAGAAAGCATAAAAAACGATGAGCAAAAACTTAGTTCAGCATAAAAGTGAAATCACAAATTCCCACTCTGAAATGTTGATATTCAAAGTATCATTACTTAAATTTATTAAAGCACCAGAATTGACTAGGCAGTCGAGTATATACCTGACTGGAGGATGCTCAGTAATTATATGAGCATCAGGAACCTAGGCAGTTGCCCTCAGGAAATGAGCTATAGGTTAACCGTAGGTGTGAGGAAAAGACCTGCTTATGGTGTGGGCACCGGCGGGATCCGCAGCGGCAGTTGCATCACCAAATTCCACACGAACAATAGTACCCTGTCCAATTTGATACGACATTGTCAAAAAATGTACTGAAAAGGTTACTATATGATCTTAACACAAGTTATCAGGTTTGAGAAAGTAACAAGTACAAGCAGCTCGAGTGAACTTTGCATAGAGATTCGAACAAGGAAAGAGGAAGCAGAACTGGCTTGTGAAAACTCTTTGCACAGTATGGTAGGCCTAAGCTAAGCCAACACGTAAGTTGCTCAAATGGCTTTAAAAGGAAAAACCACTTCAAAGCACAGAGGAAAAAAATGAATTTCTAACTTAGACAGTGCCAAGATAATATAAGCGATTACGGTTAATAGACCAGACTCCAGAGGCCCAGGTTAAACTAAAGAAAAATATAATTCAAGCAGCAATTTACAGAACACAAAGCAAACTTTTCAATTGCTAACCACCCTTAAATCATTGAGTAAATGAACAAGAAGCCTTGGTATAGAATTCTAAGCATTCTATGTAAGCAGCATCAACGGTGAAGAGTTATACTTCAGATTCTACACCTATGTTGCTTGTAATTCCCCTGCTCAACAAACAGGCGCTGGCGTGGATACCACAAATAAAATCACAAGATGGCTGAAATACAACTAAACAACTCAATTCTGATTTTTTTTTTTTTTTCTCTTGATTTTTTCTTTTTTTTTTTCCGATCAAGATGTATCGATCATGTTCATAAATTAACGAAAATGTGCAAAAGCTCTATTTGCATACATCTCATGTTCATAGATTAACGAAAATGTGCAAAATCTCTATTTGCATCTGCCATTTTACGAGTCTCTTCCTTTTTGCATATGGTACCGCTACTACCTTTGACAACATCCACTTATTCGGAACTTAATTTGAACCTATAAATTGATCAGTGATCCAATACGCCAACTGTTTCCTAAAATTTACTGTCAGCATATTTATTCTGCAACTTATACTATCATTTTCCGTTCACAAAGACAAACAAGTTCAATAATAAGATACGAGACGTATCAAGGATTGCATTGCTGAGCAGATCCAACACGTCAGATCTATTTCCCCATCAGGGGCGAAGCCAGAAATTTTGGTTGCTGGGGTCGGGACAAACCCCAGGCTCGCCCATATATAGATCTGCCCCTGCTGCCGGGGTCTTATTATTTTTTTAATGGGGTCTTACACAGTGAAATTTTGTTACGTACAAGTGGTTCAACGCAAAGTGTCGGTGTCGGACTACCCCAGCCATGGGCAAACCAACACTGCATATGCTGATCTAGGAAAACAATCTAATCTACGATATCTCAGTTCGCACACCAATCGGTCAAAAATTATCCAACATGCATAAAAATATAACAACGGAAACGAACCGGAATAGGAAAAACTCGGGAAGAGGAAGAGAGAGACCTGAGACATGGCGGGAGCTCGGGTTTGTAGAGAGACCGAAGCTTCTGCAGATCAGAGAGTTCTCTGGCTACGCCGTAATCGGAATCCATTAGCTCTCCTCAGTATATTTGATTCAATCGCAATCACAACTCTGCAAAATCTCGTGTTACACGTGCATACAAGTTCTACTGTTAGTTGCAACTGCGAGTGCCTTATTGTATTATACTAGTTATCACTGTTATTTGCAACTGTGAGTGCCTTATATCTATGCACGGGCAAAGCGCGACAATTTTGTATATAAATTGTGTAATAATTCAATGATCATGATTATAAGAATAAACATAAATTAAATTGAATAAATCATATATTATTGAACACTTCATTGTATACAACATTTTGGTTTGATTCTTTGGCACGTCATCTTCGCCACGAAATAAGATTTTTAAACATTTTTTGTTAGTGACACGGGAGACAACAACATATAACATGTCATGACTGAATACTGGTTTCTTAAGAAATAAGCCAACATGAGATGAGGATTGTCACTTGCTCTTGTTTATAGTCATGGCGTAAGAAACCATATTGAGAAACTGTCGCCGCTGGAACTTGAAAGGAATTCTAACGTCAAAATGTGTTATGGCAATTCTGGAAATCAACACCTTATCGCTAGCATGATTTCATGTGAGTATCTTACACTCAAGAACATGAGTGGATAGCTTTGTCACAACCAATCGTGTCCCATCACACAAACACATAGAATAATTTATTTTACGATACAACTCATGGTTTGTATTCCAAAACACTTGATACTATTAAAAAACTTAGGTGTATGTAGATCAGACAAGAAATCATTATTAGAATCCAATTTTCACGTACTGTCAGAGCTCAAGTACATACGACCATCCAACAAATTCAATGATGTCATGTACTCATTGATAGACTCGACCACATCCAACGTCGACGCTAATATAGCCCTATCCTTCAAATAACTTGGATCATTAGATGCTCTTATAAATTGAATATGTGCTTTCAACGATTTGAGAAATAGGATCATTAGATAGTTGAAACAAAATGTCCTCAGGTATGTCTATAGGTGCTCATCCATTATTCGACCCCCCGATAGTTCCATTACCGATGTTGGCTATCTAATGTGCAAACCTTACAAGCTCATCACGTTCATCCAAATTAGCAAGTCCCTGAAGATGCATGTTTTCGTATGCCTAAGCACAATACAACTCCTCCATATGTCAGAAGCATTAATGACAGCATTGACTTTGCCCTGACGGCTACCCTTTGGAATGACATGAAGGATTTATCGAAAATCTCCACAAAAACAATCGGCTTGCCACCAAACGGTTTGTTTGTGTTCAAAGGATCAATTGCTCTCATAATACCCTGCAGCGATGTCTGAACAGAATCAAAACAATGTTTGTGCATCATTGGTGCTTCATCCCATATTATTAGAGAAGCAAGAATATTAATTCCGCTAGAGAGCTTGACTGATTGATGTTGCAAGTAGATTCCTGGGGGGATTCAATGGCATAGCAAATCGAGAATGTGTTGTTCGTCCACCTAGAAACAAAAGCGATGTTATTCCGCTGGAGGCGACACATAAGACTGTGCCGCCTTTGGATCTCAAAAGCCAGCAGATAAAGTCGTCCACAAGTACGTCTTCCTAATTCCACCATAACCATATACAAAAAAGAGCCCTCATTGGCCGGATTCAACAACGGACATAATTCTTGAGTAGACACTCCTCTGTTTGGCTGTCATTTTTTTAAGAAGCATATCGTGTTCAACAGCGAGAGCCTTTCGATCATAATTCAATTAAACCAATATTAGACGATTCGAACTTGAATCGATGTTGTCCCTGTCTGGAAATGGCATAGTTGAGTGTTCACGAAGACTTGTCCCATGTCGTCTCAATAAATTCTCAATCTCAGAAAGGACTAGCTTCTTAATTTTTTCTTCAGTGAGCATCAAACCTATAAAATAATTATTATGTATAAGAATAAAAAAAATATTAATACATTTAGAACATTGTATATAAAGATAAAAATCAAATTATGATTAAACAAATTATAAAAAGTAATTGATTACCAACGTTATTGTGTAGTTGGTGATGTCTGTACAAAATGTCATCTGACATGCATTGCCAAGACTTTCTCCACAAGTCATTCGGTCTTCCGAATGAACCAGACACAAGTCTAAGGGAATCTGCAGAAGCCCACTGACTTGCTTTTGCAATGCCGTCTATATACTCTCGATCGTCCTCCAACAAACCCCACTCGTAGCAAGCATCACGATACGTTAGATACTGGACTTCACTGACTTTCATATAGTCCTCATGACATGTTGCCCCACGCACAACAATGAGCAAACATCTTAAGCAGTAATTATTTCCACTGTCGGGAGGTACGTATCGTAAACGGCCTACAGAGTGTTGGTCCTCATTTTTTCGAGGCGTCCACTGCCTGATTGTTGTATTCCACACAAATTTTGACGGTGCCCCATACGTTAGTTCCCTTGTCTGAGGATATATTTTGTTTGCCTCGAACCACGCAAGAAATTGGCTTTCATCAACTTTGAGTTTCTTGATAATATTTTCAAGATCAACATCTTCGTCAAATAAAAGCTCTGTTTTCCAAACAAGTGGAAGTTTAAATGCTGGACGGGAGGTTTTTTATACTACAACTTATAACCCAATAACCGCCATGCCCCGCCTCGCACGAAGATATGTACCGACAATCATAATACATTTGTATCTCATCCAACGGTCTTTCAATATCCCCTTCGGCAAACGCTTTATAGAATGATGTTGTCACACGATCGTTATCCTTGTTGCCATATTTGAATAGATACTTTGTAAATCGTGATTGATTGCACCACTCAACATTAAAATGCGCTCCAAACTTCATAACCAGACGCCGATTATGAGGCACATTCTATCCATTGTGAACAACAATACCATTCTTTTCAAGAGATGTTCCATTGTCACAACGTCTATACCGTGGATAACCATCTTCGTCAACAGTTGTGGATTCAACGAATTTCTTTTTAATTATTTAGTAAATTTGCCATCCACCATACAGGGCGAGGTTTTTTTTTTTTTATTTTTTTCAGGCTACACAGTACATGGATCATATGCTCCTTTACTGCCTCGTAATATAGAGGATCAGACAATTCATCTGGTATGGTATCTCTGCAGGTATGATTCTATCTATGTCTGATAGGTCAGGAAATTTGGTCTCTTTAGCAAGGAAGAACAATATATGAGCATGAGGTAATCCATGTTTTTGAAACTCAGTCGTGTATATAACTGCAATATAAATTTGTAGTTAATATTATTATTTAAAATAAATAAATGTTAAATGTATATTTTGTAAATGATTAATAAAATGTTGTCACCATTATATACATTATCAAATGGCTCACCAGCTATAACCTTCCCAGATATTTGCTCTTGACAAAAATCCCTAACCAATTCCTTAAGTTTTGCTCGAAAAACCCTACAAACGTTATATGGTCGATCCTTAGGTCTTCAATTTTTTCAGCTCGAGATAACGCACTATTTATGGCCATTTAGGGTGTGAGTGTAATAAACAAATCAGGGTACCCAACCCATCTACAAATTATCATTGCATCTTGATAGTTTTCAATCATATTGCGAGCACCACCAGTGAAGGTTGAGGGAAGAATTATTCTTTTTCCTATGAATATTGGATTAGTGTCACCACGGAAACGGCCTCAGCCACACCATTGTACAAATCACAATGGAGTTTCTTCTGATTGAGACGTATATCCCGCAACCTCACAGATTCAACCATGGTATAAGCATCGACAATAAACGGTTGATACAATCTTCTAGATAAAACAATAGTCGGTGATTAATGTTCTCGATCATATCTATATGCAAAGTACTCTCGTACACTGATATATTTTTTACCGTCTTCGCTTACCTTCGTGCCTTCCCTAAACGGTATGTCCTATCGATACCCATCCCCGCCATAAGGCATCAAAAGAGGACATTGTAATGCCAAATATGAAGCATTAAGTTCATTTATCCTTTGAAGATGACCGTTCCTAGTTTCGACCAATATGTCTCTTTCACCCATTGACAGGTCAAAATCACCAACAACCAATACATCAACTTCTGAAGTCGTAGGCAAATTATATCGTCTGACATCTTTATATCTCTGATAAATCAAACGCACTCGAAAATTTGATTCGCCATGCTCCTGCATTCTATCCCTAGCCATACGAAATGATTTCACTATTTCGTTGTGTGTTGATCCAACATTTGTTTCAACCAAACAACTATTTCCTCATGCAAATTATTATTATCAGATCCATTTCTGCAAGAATATTAATAACAATTATCATTATATAAGAGATAAAATTTTGAATAGTATATATAAATAAAAAAAATAGAAAATATTTTAAAAAATATTCAATATCAAGTAGAGTGAATTCATACCTCACAACATTCATTATGTTGAAACTTCATTCTCTGTATTATATATATATATATATATATATATATATATATATATATATAAAGAGGTTGTTGGAAAAATACAAAAATTGTATGTTTGACTTAAAAAAATAATACTTTGACTTACTACTTTAAGTAATATTTACTACTTTAAGAAATAAACATGTCGGTCCCACATGTTAAATTAATTAACATAAAATTAAGGAATAACATATATCCATGCGGACTATGTGTAACATTATTTTGGAATTTGATTAACCAATACAACTGGATTTTTTGTGCTTAATACATACTAAAGCTATGCAAAATTATCTCCGATTTCATTAACCAATGTAACCTGATTTTATGCGCTTAATCCAAGCGAAATCTTTGCAAAATTTATCGGAATTTTTTCGCCTAAAATACACCATAAGTAATGAATCTGTATCTCCTAAAAAAATTGATAGGATTTTTTTAACTAATTTCAGCTGATTTTGAAGCCTATAATCAAATCAATTTCTATGCATTTTTTTTTTTAAAATTTCCTTTCTAAAATCGCATTTGAATTATAGAATTGTTGCTCAATTTGACTTTTCTAATTTAGTTAAATAAAGCCGCAATAGTGGTACATTGTTCCTGCAGATATGATTAGACATGGCCACGGGGGCGAAGCTACACTTGATAGCTGGGGTCAGCTGATCTCTATAGATTTCAAAATTTTTAGTATAAAATACTGTTCAAATACTGTTTACTAGGTTAATGACCCCACTAAAAAATATTGCTGACCCCGGTGAATGATGAATTAAATCTTATAATATTCTGGCCCGGCACCGGCACTGGCATGAACAGTGGCCGGTTAGTGAACCGGACTGGGCCCAAAGCGGGCCGGTTACGGTTCTCTCTTTTTTTTTTGTACCGGCGGTCTGGGCCGGGTCAAACCAAATTCTTTGGTTTTTGTAAGGGTCGTACCCGTGGGTGAACCGCCGGGCCGGTGAACCGGCGGTTCGGGCCGATTCATAGAACCGGCCCTTGGTTTTTAGCGGGCCGGTTGCGGTTCGCAGGTTGGCGGGCCCGTGGCCCGGCGGGCCGGGCTGGGTCGGGCCAGAACCCGACACCTGGCCATATCTAGATATGATGTTTACAATGTCATATTTCCGATTATAATAATATTTCCCATTTTATTTACCATATTTCTTAACAAATTACCATTAAATCCGGGTGAGTATAAAGCAAACAACTCATTTGATTTTCTTACTATAGCATATTCTCACTAGATAACATTGGAATCACCATCAAATCGGGTGATTATATTTTTATTTTCTTTTTAAAATTCGCTATGAAATGTAGATATTATATCGGGATTATCTGAACAATTCTTAAGTTCCCAACATCTATACCTATATAAAAAGCTATACTATTTACTAAATATAGTATATAGAATAGTCAACCCTAATTAATGATTTGCTATTTTTATCAAGCATTTAATTAATGCATTTAATATTTTTGGTATGCAAATCAAATTAGCATTTAATTAGTTCGTAAAATATTGGGTATGCAATATTAATTTAGGAATATCCATGTATTTCCTAAAATGTTGGTATGCAATACGTAAAAGAAAATTTTTTAATTTTTTTAAATATAAAATATTACAACACGTAAAACTATTCCAGTTATTTTTTATTTTATTTTACATATAAAATCTAATCAATATTTAATGCATCCTACAAAATTGGATTTAGTTTAATTCTCCATACAATTGGTTATAATTTTTTCAGTTGTATTTATTTATTTTACACTTTTAAATTAATGAAGCTCTCCGAAAATACCAAATCAAATGATTTATGAATTTATTTTTTTTTTTTTTTTGCAATTTTAAACCTATATACCCAGATTAAAAAACTCATCGCATAGATCTGGACGAGTTTAAGAAAAATTTCATAAACCAGCTTATAAAATTCCATCTCCGAGTAAAAAAAATCACATCCCTCTATCGTAACAACTTTAAAGGTTAATAAATAAAAGTCTAATTACTACTATAAATCCATTATCTATATAGATTTTTTGAAAATCTAAATTTCACCTGTCTAATTACTAATATTTTAGATACTTTTAAATATTATTTGTATTAATTTTTTAATACATTTGCTCTCTCTATATATACACATATATGGAGGTTAAATGAAGAATTTTTATACATATTTTCCTTACGGGTAGTTTAGAAAAATTTAGGTAGCTTCAACATTATTTGTGAATAATATAGCATATTTTAGATGCTTTTATAGATGTTATAAAATATTTTAAGTATTTTTAATATTTATATATCACACTTAAAAAGAATATTTTGCCAAAAAAAAAAAAAATTAAATACACAGGGTAAATATTAATAGAAACAGTCTTTAGTGTTCGTCTTTTATTTTATCAAAACAAATCTCATAAAATCGGTGAAGTCAAAATTTGTACGTAAAGTCTATCTATACTAAAAAAAAGGTAGATTCAAAATTCTTTATCTAATTTCTTCTTTTCCTTATCTAATTCCTTCTTATTATCTAATTGTACAGAAATCTATTCTGATTTTGTTCAATCCTCCAATTTATTTGTATTATATCCCATAAAATTGGTTTAACAAAAAAAAAATCTCTTAATATTCGATAAGTAAAAAAAGTACGTAAAATCTTTACTAAAATAAAAAAGGCTTTATTTATTATCTAATTTATTATCTAATTGTATGAAAATTTGTTCTGATTTTATAGTACGTACTACAAATTGTGCACCCGTGTTCAGGAGCTACTTCACGGGCAAGCTTTATGGAAATAACTCATTTAGTGCTTCTGTCCGGTGCATACGGTATGTATTTGTATTACACATACTAAAAAATTGTGCACCCCATGCATCGCACGAATTCTGTACTAATAAATGACCTTAAAATTGTGCACCCTGTGCATCACCTGCGTTCACATTTTGGCTTTACAGGTCACGTACTATATATATCTCGTACATTTTTCTTTATTCATTTATATAATTATAAGACTTGATAAATGACCTTAATTTTTTGCACCCCGTGCATCGCACGGGATCTGTACTAGTTTAGTAAAAAAGAGTTGAACATTTGATAATTATAAGAAACTAACGTATAAATATATCAATAAAATCGGTACATGAAAATTTTATAATTCCATTTTTTTTTTCTTTATTTGAATTGCTATCAAATCCGGTGATTATATATTATATTATCAGGTGATTATATAGAAAACAATATTCGCAAAATCGCTACATTCGTAAAACGAGTTCTGTTGCAATTTATATTGAGCAATTGTTTATTCTTATCAACTTCCATACGTTTTCGGTCAATTATATCTTATTGAGCAATTGTTAATTCAATAGGCTCATAAGAATGAAATGGAAGAGATCGAAAAAGGAGATGTGGTTGTTAATTCAATAGACTCTATATGAGACTCATGAGGTATAATTCAAAATAGATTAATCTACACCAATATTTTCTATTGTGATAGTTCAAATATTATATGTGTAATTAATATATTATAAATTAAATCTTATATATTGCAGGCTATGAATTTGAATATAAAATATCTTTTAAAAAACAAGTGGGTAATAAATGCTCCCGTGCATCGCACGGGAACTGTATTAGTATATATAATTGTGTGAACTTTGGACATGCACCTTTAGAAGGAAGCAAACTACCGATAAGATGATATTTCTATCCAGGCAAAGAAAACACTGGTGGGCCGGTCCCCTTATTGATGTCTGAATCAATCTTTCCCCATAATGATGTAAAACCGAACATGATATTGTAAGAACGTATGTTCTCTTGAAAATGTTTGTTCAACTCGCCACCTCCATGAAGCAAATCTTTTAAAAATTCAAGACGATTTCAGAAAAAAAGGTAGTTGAATTTTGCCATTAATGCAACAACCGGTGTACTCAAGGACAACTGTGTTTTGATAATAAACTATCCTCTCCTCATACCAAACCATCGAACTACAATATATACAACAAAAACTTGCATCT
>CACSLK010030875.1:5729337-5752676 GCA_902706635.1 Striga hermonthica | reverse complement strand
AAGGGAGTACCGGGCGGCGGCACATACGTGCGGGAGGATGGCAGCAGCGACGAGGAGCGCGCGATAGCGCGCGAGTGCAGCGCAGGTGCGGGTATCCTAGGCGGGGCAGGATTAGGCGACGCACGAGAGGAGACGCATGCACAAGGAAGGGACGGCGCGGACTGGGCGCGCGCAAGGGTGTACGCGTGCGGGACACACGAGGTGCGCGATGCCTCGCGCGCCAAGGATTAGGAAACCGAAGGGTGGCGCACGCATACGCGTGAGGCGCGAGACACGTGAGACGGCCGAAGGGTTTGGGCGCAAGGTTCAAGCTTCTAGAATTGTTTGGAGTGCAAGACAAGTAATGAGGAGATCTAGTAGATTTAGGATTTTTTGGTAGTAGGATATTTACTTGCCTTAGGATTTAATATTTTATTGTTTTAATAGTTTCCTAGTAAGATTAGCACTAGAGGTAATTAGCACCTATAAATACCCCATGTACCTCTACATTATTGAGTATGTCTTGAATTGAGTATTGAATTGGTGAGCCAATTGAGAGGGGAACTTTATTTTCTAACGTGTGATAAACAAGGCCATTAGTGCGTGTTTACATACAGTGTCGGAGAGAAGGCCATTAGAGCGTCTTGAAGTCACAGTGTCTAGGAGAAGGCCGATAGTGCGTCTGTTAGATACACCTATCGTGAGTAATCGAAGGCCCTGAGTGCGCGATTATTCACAGCCCGTATAGACAAAAATCAGTTCCTTCATCACAGAGCCACCCCAAAGGCTGGGGTGAACTCCTCACCGGTCTTAATTTCCGGTCCATCTAAATGTACACTACTAATAAATATTTAATCTCATGTTATATTAGAGTAGTTACTAATTAATAATCTTGTTTTGGCCTAAAATAAATTATATTTATCTTATATTAAACCAATGAATTATATATTTGAAAATGATTTAAGTCTCATTTAGCTTTTCCTTTAGCTCATTACGTCGTTTTCCGTCTTCTGTTTGTGTTTTTGTTATATTATTTGGTTAAATAATTTTTTTATTTGAATAATTTATTCGAGAATATTTTTTTGTGTTTAGACTTCTATTAGAATATTTAGTGTACAGTTGTATTTATTGAATTTAGTTATAATTTTTCAAATAAACAGTATTTCAGTATTAATATAGTCTCATTTATTTTTATGTGGCATATTCAATGAAATAATATATGAACCTTAAATTACATATTCAATGAAATAATATATGAACCCTAAATTACATGTCATACAACAAGAATAAAATCATTAGTATACCATATCATGACGGTCTTTCTAATAAATATATTATTTTTTCTATTGAAAGTTCAAGTATATGAGAAAATATCTTTGCATTTCAAAAAAAAATATAAAAAATTATGATTTGTCATATGTATAAAAAAAGTAGTTAATAATTCACAAGTTTGTTTAAGAAGTCCATATAATTGATTTTTATTCTACAAATACAACATCTATATTTTAATATTATTTCATGCGTGATTCATGTAAAATATTTAATACTTAAACAAAATTCATATATTTTTTTTTATATATGCATATTGCTAGATTATTCGAGTCGAGTACTTCATGTTTAAACTCGTGTAATTTTATTAGACGAGTTGCTGAGACCCAACTCGTTTAATAATAATAAAAAAAATGTAACCCCGAGTTCGGATCATTTAAACTCAGTTCGACTCGTTTATTAAATATTAAATCTAGACCAAAACCCAAAATTCAATTGTTCACGTTCAACTCGACTTGTCTGATTGAAAAACTCGATTAGTTGTTTGACTTTAGATCGTTTAAATATACAAGTGAGACTTTTCATGAGTCGAATCGAACTATATTACTGGTACTAGTGTTAAATTAAACGATTCTGACTCGGCTCGAATTTTCAGCTCGACTCTTTTGAATGAGCTCGAACTAATTTAAAGCTCATTTGGTTAACGAGCCGAGCTCTGCTCGACTGGATAAGGCTCGATAATTTTTTTTTTTTTATATAATTTTATATAGTATGGCTCATTAAAGCTCGGGATCGACTCGTTATTAGTGATAAACAAGTTGAGCTCGGCTCTGCTCCTTTAAAGGCCTAGCCATCGGATATTCGGTTTGAATAATAGCTGCACATTTTGTAGCCCATGATGAGAAATAATTCTGGCTACGCCCCTAATTATAAGTATACACGTCTAAACGTGCATTCCAGATAATCCCCCACACAATATTATTATGCTGACAAGTAAAGGGACCATCTAAATTTGCATTCCAGTTCCAGATAATAGCACTTAACCACACAGGTGTTCAGTAAATATTAACCAAATGTGCAAACTCAGAGCTATCTAATGCTAAAAGCACACTACTAGCAAAATACCCCTTCAAATCAGAGCCACTATGATAATTTCACTTCCTATTTAGATTATAAGTACACCGTTCACCTATCGAAGCAAGAAGGAAAGTTCGGAAATCTCATCAGCAGCAAAGAGAAGATCACTTTAAAGTCTTAACTCTTAATGAGGGACAAAGGCCCAAGGAATTAGGTGTTAACTCAGATTAAACAATCTTTATGACCTTGCAATTATGAACAAAAGCTGCTCCAACCCTTGAACACCCTGCTCGACTCACCATTTACCACCTGGAAATTACAGCCATGAGGAAAATAAAAACTTAAACGACATTACGACAAAGAGCAAAGTTCTGTGGGTAAATCGGTAAAATTGCCTGAATCAACACCGACAATGTCAACAGGGTGGCATATTAAAGGAGAAAGAAAAATCAAACACCTAAACTTGTTGTGTCTCTAAACAAATGAGAACATGTCCAAAGATAGATGGCAAAAGTTGTAATAGAAGTAATTCAGAGTTGCTCAACATCAATAGCAGACAAGGCAAGTTACAAATGCAAGGAGCCACGGCAAACTCCCGGCAGCCAATTGATAGGTTGGATGATCCAGAACCTGGTCAAATTTGAATGTTGAAATGTCAAAAAATCCTCAATACCATGTTCCACAAAGAATACGGTATGAGGACACACGTGTACCTACCATACTCAGATGAGCGAACACAACTATACTCATATCATCTGTATATTGAGGGAGGGAAAGTTTTGATCACCCATCCTTCTGATGCTCAACAGCTCAATAAAGGTAAGAACAATATAGCCTTTAAAAGAAGCTTCCCAAAATATTAATTAAGATATAGTATTTCTAGATTCTACATACATTACTAGTAAGATCACAGTGAAGCTAAACTTATCAGCAAATGGACAAGAAAAGAAGGTTTGCCAACTGGAGATTTTAAAGCTAAAATTCACTTTTGAAATTTCTCCAAATGTGAACTGTTCAAAGAAGGCTTCTCCATGATTAAATTACACAAAATTTGATTTAAAAATTGGGACTTAGGACAGTGTTGGCTAAAGGAAGCTGTTCTGGAAAGTAACTTGAAAAACCATCATACTAGGATAAGCACTGGAGGTCATACAGAAATTTGGATTGTAAGTGAGATTGTTTTGGACAAACCGGGGTTTCGGGAAAGTATATTCAAAGGAAAAGGCATAACAGAGCATATTGGAAGACGCGCGTAGTGGTAGGAAAATTTATTGCAACATGTATTTGGTAGTGATAGGAAAATACTTGGCCAGTGAACAACCTAAGATTACAAAGAAAAACAAGAAAAGAAAATAAGAGAAGAGTTCATCAGTTTGTAAGCCACACATTTCAGGGTCAAATAGTTGCAATAATTTTATACCATATCAAGCATGAGATCGCCAGCAGAAGAGACTATGCTACTAATTGCCAATCATTCAAGTATCACCAAGAGAATACAGATACCAAAGGGGGAAGATATATAGATGAAATAAAATTTATATTCAACACGTAAAGGACCAGCAAAATCTACCCAATAAAGCACCAACATCATAAAACACAAGCGCCTCGACCAATGCACAACAACAATAAACATTTATCATCAGGGTAACATAGAAGTACACACACCAAAAGAAAAAAAAAAAACAAATACTCTAGATAAGAATAAAAGCTCACGGTAACATCAATCTAAGTACCATACCATAGAATGCAAACATAAGGTCTATATTCGCACATGTGTACTCACTCTTTAAGCCCAATATCCTCAACTCTAGCAAAGCACAACATCATAAAATAAATAAAAAAAAAAAGAGAAGAAGATAGAAAGTACAGGTGCAACAGTTACCAACAACATCACTGCTCCTTCTCCTCCCTCTCCCGATTCCACTGCTCAATCCTCGCCCTCCGTTCCTCACTCCCTTCCCTCACAGGACTTCTGCTCCTCTGCCTTCTCCTCTCACCCTCATACCTTCCCCCACCACCATGCCTGTCTCCTCCTGACCTCCTGCCACCACCTCGGTGGTCCCGCCTCTCGTAATCCCTGTCCCTGTCCCGATCCCGCCTGTGGTGATTCGAAGGGGGGCTCGAGCTTCGGCTCCGGCTGCGGGTCCCCCAGTACCTCCCGTTGTGGTTGTGCCTGCCGAAAAGCTTCCTCCTCAGCTCCCGGCCGATCATCTTGACGTGCATGAAATTGCAGTAGCCGCCACGATTGCAGCTGTTCTCCTCGTACTGGCGGCAGGTTGCCTCCCGGAAGTCGGTGACAGGGGAGAAGTCGGCGATGATGGGGCGGCCGGAGTAGAACCGCCCCTGGAGGGCAGCGAGGGCGGCGGCGGCCTGGTCCTCCTCCTTGAACTGGGCGTAGACGTTGCCGATCATGTGGTCGGCGAGGTTGTCGCAGACGTTGAGGCTCTCGATCTCCCCGAACTTGCGGAGCTCCTCGTAGATATCCTCGAAGAAGTCCTCGAAGTGTTCCTGGATCTTGCGGGGGTCGATGGGCTGGCCCTGGGGGTCGACGCCGGGGGTGATCATGTCGGGACGCTGGTACATGTTGGAGAGGAGGAGGGTCGGGGAGATTGTGGGGCGATTATGGAGGCGGGAGCAGCGGTCGCCGTGGCGGCACGCGCCGATCTTGAAGTAGAAGGGGCAGTTGACGCGGTCCTTCTCGGTGCCGAAAATAGAAGCCAGGTGCTCCGCCATTGTTGATCCTTGCGAAGGGGAGCTTTACTTTTGCAGGAGATATTGGGTGAAATGACGAGGAATTGATTTTTGTGCAGGGGTTTGAGAAAGTAAACAGTAAACCCTAATTTTTCGTCAAGTGCGAAATGGGGGAAACGGATTGTTCCAAAGTTGAGTACGAAGAAGAAAGCCGGCTTGCGAAGTGACAGAAATACCCCCCACACGATAATAAATATAAATTTATTAACTACGAGAAATATTTGTAATTTTTTTATGTTGTGTTTTATGTCTTCGGTAGATCATGAAGATCGTGTGTCATGGTGTTGTGATTTGTGAAAAATCTGCAGTAACGATTTTGGTTAATACAAGAGTTTTGTACTCAAATGAGTGTTTTTAGTTGTATCTTATTGCTTAAATAAATCAAAATTAAATAGGCTATTTAAAAAAAGAAAAATATTAGATCTATGTTGGGATTAAACATGTGTAATTGAACATTGGGTCATCATGTTGTTTAGCCAAATTAAGTGATCAAATTATTGTGCATTGTCTAAGGAACTTAATTTAGATTGTGGAACGATTAAATGTGGAACCCATTAACATTATTATTTGGTGACGTAATAAATAATAATATTAAAATTAAGTACCTAAATAGCAAATAATTTGGGTCAAAACAATTAATGGGTGGAGTCCCCAAAAGGCGTGAAAATACAGAGGGGCCCTTAGGGTTCTTTATTAAGAGACACGAAAAGAACCGCCGCCCCACTCTCTTTCATTCAGTTTTCTTAGTACGCCAGAAGGCAAGAGACTACAGTCACGGTCTTTTGAAAATTCTCCAAAATCCCACAAATCCCCAATCAAATTTAAGTACGAATCCAATCAATCAACATGAATCCATCAGGTACGCTTTCGCTCTTCGGTTTGATTCTTGATTATTCGACATGAACGCTCTTGGGATTAAGCGATTTCAATCGCATACGGTTAAATTCAATTCTATCAATTGGTATCAGAGTCACTTCATATTGGATTTGAGAGAATCAATTTATGTTAAATCTGATATATTATGTTGATGTGAATCCATCAGACTTTTGGATTCATTTGTTGTTTTTCGGCTATATATGTATGTTTTAGTGGGAAGAATCGATGTTGCCCACATGGGCACTGCCGCCATGACCTTTGGGCCATTGATATGCACACACATACAAACACACCCACATGGGTGCGTGTGAAATCAATGGTCAAAACATGCAAGGAGGTAGTGCAAACTTAGGGGTAGCATGGAATTTTTCGTTTTAGTGATGATCAAAGCATGGGCAAATCAATTCATAATTGTGAAATATATTAGCTAATTGGATATTGTTAAATACTGATTTAAGTCCCAAATTCAAATCAGTTTTATTCCATACATAAGAATTGATTTATTTGCTGCTATTGTAATGAATCCATCAGACTTGGTTGTGCATAGATTTTGATGTTTGATTGGTTGAATTAATGGCCTACTGACATAGTAAATTCAATCAGTTATTGACATGCTTTTGATATTTGGATTCAGTTGATTCAAATTTTTTTAAAGTGAATTGGTCAGCAATCTAGGGAGCCAAGGAGGGAGGTTGATCAAGCTGTTGGTCACGGTGGATATAGCAGAACCATTCCCAAGATGTGCTTCCATTAGGCTGGGGGAAGAAGTAGTTTCAGTTATTTTCAAATATGAGAGATTGATTAATATGTGCTTTTATTGTGGGAAAGTGGGGTACATTGAAAAGAACTGTGGAAAGAGAATTGAAGATGTTGAGCACCATTGTCCTAAAGAAGGCCAATACGGGAAATGGGTTAGAGCATCTGAGGGATTACAGGGACAAGGATGGAATAATGGCAGTTCTTCTTCTGAACAAGCTGGAGAACCTAGTCCATCTAATACAAAGGGCAAGGTTCTAGGGGGAAGGACACTACTTTTAATGGTGAGTCTAATGGAGCATCTGATAGTTCGAGGAATCAACAGGGCCACAATCAAAAGGTGGACTCAGGTTTTTCTAAAATGGGTGGAGGGGAATCATCAGGTAGTGGTAAGGGAGAGATGGTGCTGTTTGATGGTGCAAATCAGAGTAAAGCCTTGGGAGTGATCGAAGAGGAGGAGCTTCTGATGGTAGGAATGGAAGATGAGCATCTACCTTGTGAGCATGGTGATCAACTGGGGAGTGAACAGCAGGCTAACATTCCAATAGGGGAAATCTCAATGGCCAAGAGGACTTGGAAGAGAACTATCCACAGGGAAGGAAGGCTTATCAGAGATGCTGGGATTAAACTGATGGAGGGGGACAAGAAAGCTACCAAAAGGCAAAGAGGACAGATAGGCATGGCTGAGAGTACAAATGGGATGGAAGAGGTACAGTTAGCAGCTGAGAAAAAGGCAAAAACAATTTCAGAGCAGGTGGAGAGGGCCAACCTTAAGGAGCCCTCAAGGTGTCAATGAGAGCTATGGTGTGGAACTGTAGAGGTCTGGGTGGGCCCTCTACAATTCCCCAGATCAAGGAATCCTTGAGGATCCACCACCCTCATTTCATGTTTTTGTCAGAAGTTAAAAAAACCAAAAAAAAAAAAAAAAATTACTTTCCAAGTTTGTAGTAGGTTGGGTTTTGTTAATAATCAGTTCATTATTGAACCTCATGGCTCTGGAGGAGGGTTGGTGTTGTGTTGGCAGGCTCAGATTGAGGTGAAACAGGTCTATGGCCAGTCTTTCTTTATTGCTGTTCAGTTTAGAGAAAAAGGGCAGGACTTATCGTTATGGGCTATCTTTGTTTATATCAGTCCTTCCAAAGTGGAGAGAGAGGCTCAGTGGGACTTTATTTTACAAGAAAGATCTGTTTGGGGAGATTCTTTTGTAGTGATTGAAGACTGGAATGACTTATTGAGAGCTGAAGATAAGAAATGAGGGATCTGTAGGCCTCTGAACAACTTTTGGGAATTTCAAAATTTTGTGGCTCAAATGGGAATGCAGGAGTTACCTTTGCAGGGTGTTCAGAGTACATGGGCCAACAATAGAAGGGGAGAGGGGTTTGTGGAGGAGATTCTTGACAGAGGCTTTGTTACTTTGGGATGGGCAGCAAAATTCCCAAATACTCAGGTGTATAGCAAGTTTAGGAGTGCCTCGGATCACTGCCTGTTGGTGCTTGATTCTCATGGAGGAACTACAAGATTCAAGAAGAGATTTTTTTTTTATAAAAGGTGGAGCAGGAGTCCAGGAAGTTGTAAAGGAGGCTTGGGAGGTATCTGTCACTGGAACTCCCATGTTCTATTAGAAGGAGAAAATCAAGCAGACCAGAACAACTTTATTAAAGTGGAGCAGGTATTTTCAATCTCAGAATAACCAGAGGATCTCTAAACTCACTATGCAGCTTGAGGAAATGAGGCAAGAGGGGGGTGACAGACATTGGGAAACATGGGACAAGATAAAAAAGGAGTTAGATTAGGCAAATGGTGAGGAAGAGATGTTTTGGCAGCAGAAGGCCAGGGCTTTGTGATTGAAAGAAGGAGACAGAAACACGAAGTTTTCCATGCTTATCCTACACAGAGGAGGAAGATGAATTCCATTGATAAGCTGCTGAACCAGAGGGGAGACTTGATTGATGATCAGGAAGGTATTGAAAAAATTATCACTGAGTATTATGGGAAGCTGTTCTCTACCAGAGGATCTGCCAGTGGCCATAAATTCTTGCCTCTTATATCCCAGTCTATTACAGAGGATATGGACAAAGTTCTTATTGGCCCTGTGGAGGAAGATGACATAAGGCAGTCAGTCTTTAGCATTCACCCTGAGAAGGCTCCTGGGGAAGATGGGATGACAGGGGTCTTCTATCAGCACTTTTGGCCCATTGTGAAGGAGGACATCTGCCATACTGTGCAAAGTTTTTTTTTTTACTTCAGGGCAAATGTTGAGTTACTGGAAACAATCCCCAAATGCCCTAATCCTACTTCTATTACTCAGTTTAGACCTATCAGTCTGTGTTTTGTTTTCTATAAAGTCATTTCAAAAATATTGGCAACTAGATTGAGAGACTGTTTTCTTATCTGTATATTTGAGAATCAGAATGCCTTTGTGCCTGGTAGGCAGCTCCTTGACAATGTGGTCATTGGGCATGAAGTTTTTCACTATCTGAATAGGCACAAGAGTGGTAAGAACTGTTTTATGGCTCTAAAGTTAGACATAATGAAGTCTTATGACTGTTGAATGGAAAGCAGTTCAACTTACTATGATTAGGATGGGTTTCCACAGATTGTTTGTCAAATGGATAATGGCTTGCATCCAGTTTCTCTCTTTCTCCTTTAATATAAATGGCAAATGCTGTGGGTTTGTTTCTGCTTCAAGAGGAATCAAACAAGGGGATCCCTTATCCGCTTATTTATTCCTTATCATTTCAGAAATGTTATATGTGAAGATTAAAGATGAGGCTGAGAAGGGCAGGTTCAGAGGGTTGAGACTTGCTAAAGGGGGGCCTACACTTACTCACCTAATGTTTGCAGATGACACATTGGTGTTTGCAAGGCAGATGAAGAGCAAGCAGAGCTGATTATTAATATCCATAATGAGTTCCATGAGTTCTCTGGACAACAGGTGAGTATGAGTAAATCCACAGTTTTTTCAGCAAAAATGCTTCTGTAGAGGTTTAGGACAAAGTATGCTTGAAATTCAGAGGTATCACAAGGCACTCCTCTACAAGATACTTGGGATTACCACTTGGGATTGGGAAATCCAAAAAGGAAGCTTTTGATTACATCATTGCAGTGGTGAGGAGCAGAATTTGTAATTGGAAGAATAGATGGCTTACATCTGCAGGTAAAGAAATTCTTAATAAAGTTGTGCTTAATGCTTTATCTGTATTTGCAATGTCATGCTTTGTGCTTCCTGTTGGGCTTTGTAGAGAGATCTCTAGCATATGTGGGCAGTTTTGGTGGAGTAAGGGCTCTTAGTTTATCAGAGGTATGCATTGGGTAGAACGGAATAAACTAACAGTCCCCAAAGCTCATGGAGGGCTGGGATTTCAGGATGTGAAATTGTTTAATATGGCCCTCATTGCCAAACAACTATGGAAGATTGTCACAAAACCTGACAGGCTAGTGAGCAAAGTGCTTAAAACAAAATACTTTTCTACTACTAATTTGTTTGAAGCTCAAAGGAAACAAAACTCTCCATGGTTATGGAACAGCTAGTTAGTTGTCCTTGAGAAGTGTGGGGGTTGGATGAGAAGGCAGGTCAGAGATGGCAGCAGTATAAACATATGGGATCAACATTGGATCCATGAATTCTTAGGCAAGCCTGTGGAGTTGATAGCAGGGATGGACAAGAGGATTGTGTGGGTTAAGGATCTGTTATCTGAGGATGGAAATACATGGGATGAATCCAAGGTGAGGAATACCTTTTCTCCAGATTTTTGCAGGGCTGTTCTAAATATTGATACATTAGATCCCTCTCAAACAGATGACTGGGTGTGGACTGTAAGCAAGAAAGGTATGTTTTCAGTGAAAGCTACTTATGCAAGACTTATTACTGACAAGGTTCTAAAACAGGATAAAGCTCAAAGTAGCATGAGTGTTAAGATTGAGGCCAAAGTCAGAGACAGGAGCTGGAAGTTGTAGGTGCTGGGGAAAGTGAAACACTTCATTTGGAGATGCTGCAATGGTGCCTTATCTGTTAACCAAAACCTGAGAGCTAGAGGTATTGCAGTGGACCCTATTTGCAAGGTGTGTGGAGAATATGTAGAAACTATTGTGCATGTGTTGTTTCATTGTACACTAGCCCAATCAGTGTGGAAAATGGCTCCAGTAAGGTGGGAAGGGCCTAAGGAAAAGGAAACTTTCAAGGATTGGTGGTGGCAGGTATGTCAGATGGATAAAAAGGAAACTTCTGAAGCTAGGATTCAATTATCAACGTATATATTATGGTGGCTTTGGAAGTCGAGGAATCTCTGGGTGTTTGAACAAGTTAGAAGACCACCTTCATCCATAGTGAGAGTAGGAGTTCATGATTGGGAATCCTTCCTGCAGCATAGTAGGTGATGGAAGTTCTGTTTGGTTCTTTTTCTAGTGTGTTAGGAGTCTTTTCTTCTGGTTAGGTGGGATAAAGGTTCAGTGTGTGTTTACTGCTTTATCCCCCTGTTCTTGGTCTTGTTTGTTTTTAGTTTGCTTGGGTTGGTTGTTATTTAGGCCACAAGTATGTGGTTCTCTCATTGCTTCGGCAGTCGTATTGTTTTGTATTTGGATATTGTATCTCTGGCTTCGGCCTTATTTATTTGAGTTTTCTATCGTTTGGGAAAAAAGAATCTTCATTGGCTGAATTGGTTAAGTTCGTGCGAATTGATTCAGTGTGTTAATTTGGATTCAGTTTCAAATGGATTTGAGTGGTGAATATTTGGCTTTAGTGTCTTGATCTCATTCAGTTTCGAGACTAATTATGAAATTCAATTCAAAGGCATTTTACTTTGAATGACTTTAGAGCATATGTGTTGTGATTGTATGGATTAACCATACTCGTGATTAATTTGCTGGTGAATTATATGGATGAATTTGTGAAATTTGCATACATTCTTTGTAGAGAACCATCTCTGTAGAGACATGCTGGAAAAAGATTTTGTCAATTATTTAAATCGATTGATTGAAACAAAATATTGCCAAAGTGACCTCTTTTTTGTAGATTGATTCATTTAAATACTAAAGATTGTTGTATTTTTGTAATTCATGTGTGTGTTGTACCCCAAAGTTGAACTGGCACATGGCCGAATTACAAACATACCTGTGACAACAAATCTGTGACAATTATAAGGTTTTCATGTGAACAATAATTCTATGCAAATATAGTTTTATAGTTTTTTTTTCCCAAAACGATAGATAATATATATCACTGAATGTACATCAATACAACCCGAGATCCAACTGGACCCAATACCAGAGAGACACCAACACCATAGTGCTCTAAAAACTAACAACCTAGCAAATGAAGAGAATAGAAGAGAGACTTAGTGCACATGCTAAGGCCAAAGAGATCTTTGTCACCCTTAGCATTACAATAAGCCCCCAACTAATGCACACCACATCAAATCACCCAAAACACTACAACCAAAGACTCCTCACAAATAAAAGAACTCCATCAGAAAATAAAAAACAAGGGAAACAAAACAACAGATGACAATAACCATGCTGCAAGATCAGAAGCACCCACTGAACTTGAAAGGACCTAGGCACACTTCACAAGCTCACAACCTGGCCATCTACCTGCAAGAAAATTCTTGCCAGTCCTTCCTTGCAAGCTTGACTATACATGGTGCTGGCAACCACTCCTTCTTGAAGGGCCATAGGTTTCTGGCTTTCGAGAGCCACCACATGACGTAAGTGGTAAGCTCTATTCTAGCTTCAGAGACCTCTAATTTGTTAACAGAGCACACATCATGCCACCAGGTTCTGAACTTTGTTGCTTTGTCAGTAGCTAAGTCCCAGTGAATAGGAGACATTTTCCAAACTTCATTTGCTTTCCTGCAGTGGAAGAAAATGTGTTCAACAGATTTAATGTCTTCCCCACATGACTTGCAGATAGCATCAACAAAGAGCCTTTTTTTTCTGAGTGCCTCCTTCACAGGTAGAGCAGCAGAGAAGCACTTCCAGAGGAATTGTTTTAGCTTGCCTTTCACCTTGAGCCCCCAAGTTCTACATCTGATTCTCCTCAGTGTTGTGCCTGATGAACTGGTTTGTGCCACATCAAGGTTTCTAAATTTAACTTCCACCAGTTTTGAGTATGCGTTAGCAACTGAAAATTCCCCACGAGCATCATTGTTCCAGACCCATCTGTCTTTTTTGTGTGGGTCTAAAGTTTGAACCTTTAGGATTTTTGCACTATCTTCATCATTATACAGCTGTCTGATTAGAAGGATGTTCCAATGTCTGCCACCAGGCTCCAACAGTTCCCACACCTTTGTGATATAAGTGTTGATGCTGCCCAATCTAAGAGGTCTCTGTAGAAGAGCAGAGCTAGCCCATGGATCATGCCATATATGAGTAGAGAGGCCATCTCCAATTCTGATCTAAAAGCAATGCTTGTACCTCTCATTGACTGTCATCCAGGTGGACCATAAACAAGAGGCATTTTGCTTGACAGTAGCTTAAAATATGCTCCCATTTGGAAAATATTTCCCTTTCAGCAGCTTACTCACCAAAATATTAGGGAATGTAGCAACTCTCCAAAGTTGTTCAGGATCAGAGCATCATTGAATAATTGTAGATCATGAAATCCCAGCCCACCATATAGCTTAGGCAGAGTGATTAGGGACCACTTTTTCCAATGCACACCTGCAGTACCTTCTCCCCCACTCCTCCACCAAAATCGATCACAAATGGTAGCAATCTCACTGCATGTGGACTTAGGCAGGGCAAAGCATGACATAGTAAAGATTGGAAGGGCAGAAATAACAGAATTTAGCAGCACAGCCTTTCCAGCAGTGGATAAAAAAATTGTTCTTCCAGCTAGCCACCCTATTCCTGACAGCTTGAACCACATATCAAAAGTTTGCTTCTTGGATCTGCCAATCCCAAGAGGAAGGCCAAGATACTTTGAAGACCTGTGGATTTGGATTCCTTGCAGCAGCTGACAGATTTCATTTTGTAGATTGCTGGTGACATTCTTGCTAAAGAAGATAGAGGATTTTGACAAATTGACTTTTGCCTAGAGAACTTATGATACCTATCAAGAATTCTCAATACAGCTTGGATGGAAACAACATCAGCACCACAAAAAAGGAGAGAATCATCAACAAATAGCATGTGAGACACTCTAACCCCCCCCCCCCTCTGGCTAGTCTAACCCCTTTCAGATTACCCAAATCAATCTCTCTCTTAATAAATCTGGAAAAAAGCTCAGAGGCTAAAATAAACATGTAAGGGGGACAGGGGGTCCCCTTGCCTTATCCCTCTAGAAGCAGCAAAATAGCCACACAAAGCCCGATTAATGTTCAGAGAAAAAGAAGTAGAGGACACACATTCCATAACCCAATCAACAAAGGTTCTGCTGAAACCAAATTGAATAAGAACAGACATCAAACAGTGCCATTCAAGCCTATCATAGGCCTTCATCATGTCAAGCTTAAGAGCTAAGTACCCCTGCCTACCAGTTCTATGCCTATTCAAAAAATGAATAACCTCCTGAGCCATAATCACATTATCAAGCAGCTGCCTACCAGGAATGTAGGCAGCTTGGTTTTCACTCACACATAAATGAAGATAAGGCTGAATTCTGGAGGCAAGGATTTTGGCAATAATTTTGTAAGACACTTCACAAAGACTTATAGGCTTGAAGTCATTCAAGGAGGATGGATTGATGCATTTGGGATAAGAGTAATAATGGTATGATTCCATCTTTTCAGCAGCATGGAGGATTCAAAGAAACTCAAAACAGCATTGCAAAGGTCATCTTTAATAATAGGCCAAAAGTGCTGAAAAAATAAGGGAGACATACCTGACACTCCAGGGGCTTTCTCTGGGTTCATGCTGAATAAGGTAGCCTTTATCTCATCTTCATCAACTAAGGCTAGCAGTTGCTGGTTTATCTCACTGGTAATGACCCTGAGAATAAGCTGAAGAACACCCCCTTCATCACATGAGTCTTCAGATGTGAATAATTTTCATAGAACTTGCATGACTCAGTCTCAATATCAGCTTTGGTGTCACAGATTCTCCCTCCATCTACAACCAGCCTAGTTATGGCATTTAACTTTCTTCTCTAGATAGTCAAAGCATGAAAAAATCTGGTATTTTGTTCTCTTTCTTTCAACCAGAGGTTTCTGGATTTTTGCTTCCAGAAAATTTCTTCAGCACACTGGGCTTCATCAAGCTCCTGCTTCAACCTCTCCAAACTCTCCCAGTTTTTCCCATCACTGAGCTGTCTCATTTCCTCAAGTTGCAAGGTGAGTTTATCAATCTTAATGTCATTTTTAGATTTGAAAGCTTGGCTCCATTTGAGGAGAGCCTCCCTGGTCTGTTTGATTTTCTCCTGAAATCTGAACATAGGAGTTTCCATGCATAAAGGCTCTCAAGCTTTTTTGACAACTTTCATAACATCTTGCTTGGCAATCCATTGTTTGCTTGGATTTCTGTTGAGCAAGATCACTAACTAGTACCATGAGACTGTGGTCAGATGCAGTTTTATAGAAATTATGAACAACAACAGAACTGTGAGATGAAGCCCACTGCAATGACCCAAAAACTCTATCAAGCTTTTCCTCTACAAAATGCTCATGAGATCTATTGTTGGTCCAGGTAAATTGGTGGCCTATCATGTTCACCTCCACCATACTCATCTGGTTGATGAAGTTCTGAAAACTCAGCATGTCAGCAACACTCTTGTCCCTGCCTCTCCTCTTTTCACTGAGATCAATAATGGCATTCCAGTCCCCTCCAATCAGCCACTCTTTCCTCATTTAGCCTTTGCATCAATAAGATACTTCCACTGCTCTTCTCTAATCCCTTTGTTAGTGCTCATATATACAAAAACCAACCAAAAGGATCCACTACTGTCTGGTTTACTGATCTCCACTTCAAAGCAAAAAGAATGTTGAATAATCTGCAGAATAGTCTGAGATATATCCCACAAGAGAACAAGACCACCACTAATGCCAATGGGATCAACAGCAACCCATCTATCTCTGTAACCAAGCTTAGTACGCACTGTTTTTGACAAAATCTTTTTGTTTTTTAGACTCAGAAAGAAAAATGAAACTGGGATAATGGATTCTGATTGAATCCTTAAGTTGGGAAACTGTAGAGGGTCCATCCAACCCTCTACAGTTCCACAATATCATCTTCATTGATTCACATGGGGCCACTTTAGGCTGCCTTCCTCCACCTTATCAACAATACTTTTGGATTTCTTTTTGTTTCTGATAGCTTGCCCTTCTTCTTCTGTAGGTTGAGATTGGATACTGATCAAAGCTCTGCCTCTCTTGAGAGACTTCTGCTTACCACTGTCTCATGCCTGCTCTTTACTTCTTACAAGTCTGCCCTCATGAACTTTTGATCTTTTCCAACTCCTAGCCATGCCAGGGATTTGCTTGGGTCTGATAGTATAGGTGTTGAGGATTGAGGGGATGCAAGAGCACCTTGATGAACTTCTACCATGGTAAGATTAGGCTCTGTGTTTTTAGCAATGTAGATAATTTGATGGCTTTCTAACTCCTCCACTTGAAAATCCATGGTTGGCACAATCTGCTTATCTTTTGCTTCTATGACTTCAAGCTTAGAGCTATTCATCTCAGCAGGGATTTTGTTATTAATGCCTCCTGGAGGGGAGATAGGGGCTTCTTGAATCTTCTCACCCTCTTCCATAGTACCACTGCCACTAGCAGCATTGATTTTACTAGAAGAGCCTTGGTTCATATTGATATCCTGCTTCAGAGAGCTAGAATAAGGTCTAGAAGGAGAACTTGAGTAGCTGCTCCTTGAATAACCACCATTTTCAGTTGCACGAAGCCACTCTTCATATTGCCCCTCTTTTAAGCTTCCTTTATCAATGATAGAGAGTCTTTTGGTACAAGCCTTATCCAAGTGACCTATTCTGCCACAGTAGAAGCATAAGTTGATTAGTCTCTCATACTGAAAGGCAACCAAGACTTGATGGTCCTTCAACGTCAAGGATGTACATCTAGGGAGAGGTTTAGAGAGATCCACAGTAACAAGAATCCTGATATGCCCCTCTTTGCCTCCCCTTCCTTTCACAACAGACACATTCCTAACTTTTTTGAATGCTTTGCGCAATTTGAGACCAACCTCCGTGCAAATCCAATCTAACGGCAGATTCTGGACTTGCACCCACATATTCAGTTCCTCAAAGCCTGGAAATCAAGCACCCATACCTTTCTCCCATTCAAGCAGGATTAGGTACTGGTTCTAAAAAATCCAGTTCATCCTAGATGCCACCTTCTTCTTGTCATCTATGTTTCCAAAGATAAACTGAAAATAATTATGGCTCAGTTCTCGCACTTCCACGGGTTGTTGAATCTGCCAAATCGCGGTCATAGTTCTTTTGATACCGAACAATGTAGCTCTTCTATCTCCTATCATTTTGCCAAACAAGCTGCGAGCACATTCAGCTGCACTGGATTTGATGTCCGATGAATCAATTTCAAACACATCTTCTTTTGTACCTTCTAATTCAATGTTCTTCAGCATATTCCCAATATCATTCATCATATCCCCAGACTGAGTAGCCTTAGTTGAATTAGACTCCATGGCAATCCTGACAGCACAAACCCTAAAAAAGAAACCCTAGAATAGAAAAAATAGAGAAAAAAGTGTAGGATAATTAGGCAATAGTTGAGGGAAACTAAGAAAGTTCATACTAGCTAGCTCTCAAAGAGAAAATTGAAGAAGATTCACTCTCAAAGAAAGTTGTGTTTGGGGTACAACTTTATCTATGGTATCTACCAACTATCGTGTCCCCACTTCATCTGGGAACAACTTTAAGAACTGAAAAAAATCAATTTTGATTCATTTGGCCTGTATGGATCTAGACTTGGCATTAAGGATAGACCAACTTTCTTCTCTTACGGAGAATAACACTACTGAGGAAAAACAGTGATTTTAGAATTGAGAATGGTCTAATCGCCTTATTATTATGATCATACAGAAAATCATTCCAGAAATCTTTTGGGGAACGATATATGATGATATCAATCAGGCTAAAGAGTTTTTTGTCGAGATTGAAAAGCGCTTTACCAAAAGCGATAAGACGGAAATGAGTACTCTTTTAAAGACACTCATTACCATGAGGTATTTCGGCAAAGGCAACAGAAGGGAGTACATCCTCAAGATGTCCAATATCGCTTCTAAGTTGAGGACACTAAAAGTTAGACCTTTCGGAGGACATGCTTTTCCTATTGGTCCTGCTCTCTCTTCCTACTCAATACGATCAGTTACAACTTCCAAAAGGAGAAGTGGACTGTTAATGAGCTCATTTGTCACTGGATTGAGGAAGAAGAAAGAATGAAGCATAATAGGGCTAATGAGGTACAAATGGTTGGTACCTCGAAAAATGCTGGTGGCTTTAAAAGAAAGTTTAAGGTCATTAAGGTAGAGACTGCTAAGATTCCAGCTCCATATGGTAAACCGGAGGAGATTTCATGCTTCTTTTGCAAGAAATTTGGACATCTAAAGAAAGATTATTCTAAGTACTCCGCCTCGCGCGTGAAAAAATATACATTCTTTAATATGGTTTGTTTGGAAGTTAATTTAGCTTCAGTACCTCGAAAAACTTGGTGGTTAGACTCCAGTTCAACTACTAACATCAGTGTTTCAACGCAAGGTTGTCTGAGCTACCGAGAACCAACTGATGGTGAAAGACGCATTTACTTTAGAAATGGTGAATCGGTGGATGTGGAAGTTGTGGACATATTTAAATTATTATTAAGTACTGGACATTTTGTTGAATTGAAAGACATTTGTTATACCATCTTCTAGACAAAATTTGGTTTCTGTTTCTTATTTGGACAAATTTGGTTATTATTATTATTCATTTGGAAACAATAAGGTTGTGTTGTCTTTTAATTCTGATGTAGTTGGTTTCGGTTTTTTATGGAAAATGATAATTTATATATTCTTAACACTATAACTTCCTATAACAAAACCCTGAATATGGAATCAAAAGGTACTAAGCGAAAGTTAGATGAATCAAGTGTGTTATGGCATAAACGTTTGGGTCATATTTCGAGAAATATTGAAAGACTCATTAAGTATGGAATTTTAAATTCTATTTATTTTTCAGATTCTTATATTGTGTCAATTGCATTAAAGGTAAACAAACCAAGTAAGGAGGATATGTGCTTATCGAGCTACGGAAATCTTAGAGTTGATACATATGGATATTTGTGGGCCATTTCCTACACCTTCGTGAAATGGTCAACAATACTTTGTGTTTGTCCCATTTTTGTTGCTATTTTGTGTGTCGTTTCCCCCGATTTAGGTCATTTATTAGGATTTTCCTGTCCTTCTAGTCATTTTTCGTGTTTTGGTATTATTTAGGCGTGTTTAGTATTTTATTGGTTTTTCTTCCTATTTTCTCGTGTTTTTGTGTTCGTTCGGTTGTGGTGGTTTTCAAGTTGCAGATGATAAAAGTGATATGCGGTTCCAGTTCCTAGGAGTTCCACACTAGTTCGTACGACTTAAGCACGTTGAGATTGAGTTTATAGCTCAGGCAGTACCAAGAAATGCTAGACGAGAGCTCACGAGTTCAAAACTTTGATATTTTGGAAGCTGCCCAGGACATAGCGCCGCTATGGCCAATCCAGCTAGCGGCGCTACACAGCATAACGATGGGCAGCAACTCGAGGTTTTCAGCCATAGCGGTGCTAACCCCTTAGTGTGGCTAACCCCCGTTTTGTAACTAAAGTTATTTTCTCAGAATTTCGAATGGCAGAGTTTAAGGATCAAATTTGGGACGGATTTTAGACATTCCAGACTTGGTTTTTCGTACTTTTCGAGTGCCAGAACATATTAAGACTCCCTTTTATCTTCTCGATTTGGATTGCTATCGGGATTTGACATTGAATTCGCATTAATCGTAAGCTTTTCTTTTTATTTTCTCTGATGAATGTGATGGCTTTGTTTGATGAGAATATGGATATTGAGTTTATGATGAGTAGCTAAATTCATCAACTAGGGTTAGGGGATAATTGTTCCGGTTCACTTTCGTTTGTGTGAATGTTGATTGCTCAATCTATACGAGTTATGTTAAACCTAGGTTAGGGTGATTGATCACCATCTTTATTCTCTTAATCGATTTTAGAACTGGAATGGGAGAAATCAATTGATCTCGGCTTGTTTAGAATAGGCTTGTTCGGAAACGTATTGTCTATGTGCTAATTGATTCGACAAATGTTCGTTTATGTTTATTCTCTTGTTTTGTGAGTTATTGAGAATGAATCTCTATATGAATTAGTTCTTAAGTCTGTTAGCTGAGTAGTTGATTGCCCGTTAAATGTATTGAGAACCGGAAACAATTGTCCCCGACGCCCTAGTCCCTTATTAGTATTTGAAATTGTGTTTTGAGCTGTGAGTTTGGAATAACTTGCCTTATTTTTATAATCGTAGTTGATAAATCAAACCCAAAATCGTTAATCAGAATGTTTAGGATTTCGTTTTCTCTTTTTGTGTGATTGAATACTCGTGCAAAATTATCCAGTCGGCATTTCTTGAGAGACGACCCAGTGTATGAATCTTTTGATTCTCCTCCGGTAAAAATACTTACAACAAATTGGCGCCGTTGCCGGGGAAGGTTTAGGACTTATTTTGTGCGCCTATTCATTTTATTTTCAGTGTTTCTCTTATTTTCATGATTTCTTAAATTTTTGTGTTTCTTTTTGTTTCGTTTTCTTGTTTAGTTGTAGTGATTTTCTTTGATTTGTTTTCCTTGTTGTTTTCTTATCTATCTGGTGCCCGTAACGTTTTTTGTTTTGTTTGTGTTTATGCGTACCAGGAGCGGTCGTGTAATCATCCCAAACGACGAATCCATCCAACATGACCTACGAGATTTGTTAGCTAGCCTTGCTCCGGACTCGTCTGCATCGGACACCCAAACGGACATGGCACAGAACGAGCAAGAGGCGGAAGTCAATAATCCTCCTAGGCATCTCCTTCGTGATTTGGCTCAACCGGTAATTGGGCCAGTGACTTCTTGCATCCGATTAGGTACAGCAGCTCGAAACTACGAGTTCAAGACAATCCACTACAATCAACTACCCTCCTTCCATGGTCTTCCCAATGAAGACCCCCTCCATTTCATGCGTGAGTTCTACAATGTCCTCCAAACCTTTCCACTCCACGGGCTGACTGAGGACCAGTTGAAAATGAGATGTTTCCCGGAAACACTTAAGGATCGAGCCAAGGCGTGGTTGATGACACTTGCTCCCGACTCCCTTACCACATGGGAGCAAGTATATTCGAAATTCATAGGGAGGTACTACTCCCATTAGAAGACCCAAGAGCTACAATCCCAAATTGTCTCTTTTACCCAACAGCCGCATGAGCCACTACATGAAGCGTGGGAACATTCCAAGGATCTTCAGAGACAGTGCCCACACCACAATATTTCTCCGGCGCTTTTGATGAACAACTTCTATGACTCCCTCACCCAGAATCTTCAGTACATGGTGGATAACACAGCTGGTGGAGATATCGGGGCAAAAACGGCGGATGAGATGATGGTTATCTTCGAGACGATGAGCTCTAACTCGTCTCAAAAGAGCAGTAGAGGGAAGAAGATCGTGGTGAACAAAGCATCCCCTAGACAGGACATGATGGCTCGTCAGATAGCCGAGCTCACGGAGCAGATGAGGCTACTAAATGCTCGAGGAATGCAGCCAGTGCAGACCATGGCAGTGGATACTTTCGGGGCGTGTGGAGTTCAAGGGCACAGGTCAGAGGTGTGCCCATCAGCATTCGATCAGAATTTTGGGGAGTAATATGCCGACGCCAATGCTCTCCAACGATATCAGAACCGGTAACCCAACGACCCTTTCTCCAACACATATAACCCCGAGTGGAAAAACCACCCACATTTCTCGTGGTCCAGCAACAACAACACCCTTCAGCCACCCCGTCCCAACTTCATGCAACAACAATCCCATCCCAAATTCATTCCCCGTCTGAACTACCAACAACAACAGCAACCGCAACAGCAAGCCCAAGGGTCCGGATCGAGCTCGTTAAATGAAGATGACAAGCTGGACAAGATCCTTCAGTTCATCATGAACCAAGATTCATCGATTAAGCGTCTTGAGACGCAAGTGGGCCAGCTTTCCACGAGAGTTAGGAACATGGAGGCAGAGTCCGACAATGGAAAACTTTCGAGCTAGCCCGAGCAAGCCAAGGCAATAATGATGTTGAGGAGCGAGAAGAAAGTCGACAACAAGGTGAAAATGCCCAAACCTGATGACCCTAAGGCGACCGACCAGCCCAAGGAAACAGAGGAGAATGTTGAGGAGAGCACAAAGGCCGATTCAGGAAAGCTGACAGAAGGTTCATTGCTTCACAAGTCCCCAAACCCATACAAGCCACGCATTCCTTTCTCAAGCTAACATCGAGATGAGAAGCAGGAGCAACAATTCCGGGACCTATACAATATGCTCTCGAAGGTAAATGTCAACCTACCCCTTCTAGATGTGATAAAAAACATGCCATCTTATGTAAAGTTCTTCAAGGAATTGGTAACAAAGAAGAGAAAATTTGGTGATGGAGAGAAAGTGGTGGTTTATGAGGCAGCGAGTGCCATGCAGCATGATCTTCCAAAGAAAGAACGGGACCCCAGGGGTTTCGTGATAAGAATTGGTCTCGGGAACAGAAAAGAGGCTTCGGGGATGCTTGATCTCGAAGCAGTAATCAACCTCATGCCGTTCTCTATCTTCCAGAGGCTCGGTCTCAGAGACTTGAGACCCACTCGGATGTGCTTGCAACTGGCAGAACGTTTGATCCAATGCCCCAAATAGGTAGTGGAAGATGTCCTTGTTCGAGTAGGGAAGCTTATCGTCCCGGTGGACTTTGTTGTTCTAGATGTGGGGGACATTCAAGAGAATGGAAAGGATCACACCATCCTACTCGGCAAACCATTCATGGCCACCACCAACACTCTCATTGATGTGAAGAATGGGACCTTCAACATGACGGTCTTGGACGAGTCCGTGTCAATCTCCGTTCGAGAAGCCACCTCTGCATCCTCGGTGAACTTTGTGGAGGAGTGTTCGTTCGTTGATGTGAGTGACCCTTTCGTGGAAGAGATGACTATTCGGGAATTGGAAGAGAGGTCAATGCCCGGCCTTGAAGAGAAAGAAGAGCCAACCATTGAACTCTTTATAGCCGACGAGACTGACAAACCAAACCCATCCACACTAGAGCTCAAAGAACTTCCCCGCCACGTCAAGTATGTTTTCCTTGACAATTAGAAGCAAAATTCGGTCATCATCTTTGTCGAGCTTAACCGAGACGAGGAGAAGGAGTTGATTGATGTCCTCAAGAAGAATCATAAGGCCATTGGTTGGAGATTAGGCGACATTAAGAGGATCAGCCCTTCCACGTGCATGCACCAGATCGTTTTGGAGGATGGTGCCAAACCATATCGAGATAGCCAACGGCGGCTAAACCCGAACATGATGGAGGTGGTGAAGAAGGAGGTGTTGAAACTTTACTCCGAGGGACTTATTTATCTAGTGGCCGCAGTGAGTGGGTTAGCCCGATCCATGTGGTGCCGAAGATAGGGGGCATCACCGTCATCGAGAATGAGAAGA
>CACSLK010030875.1:5711999-5728911 GCA_902706635.1 Striga hermonthica | reverse complement strand
GGGATCAGCCCTTCCACGTGCATGCACCGGATCGTTTTGGAGGATGGTGCCAAACCATACCGAGGGACTTATTTATCCAGTGGCCGACAGCGAGTGGGTTAGCCAGATCCATGTGGTGCCGAAGATAGGGGGCATCACCGTCATCGACAATGAGAAGAAAGAGATGGTCCCCACCCGCATTACTACTGGGTGGCGAATATGTACTGATTACCGATGACTCAACGCTATGACAAAGAAAGACCACTTTCCGCTGCCATTTATCAACCAAATCCTCAACCGTCTCTCAGGCCACCAGTTCTATTGCTTCATAGACGGACTCTCGGGCTACTACCAAGTGCCCATAGCTCCGGAGGATCAACACAAGACAACCTTCACATGCCCATTCGGGACATTTGCTTTCACACGGATGCCTTTCGACCTATGCAATGCACCCGGGACCTTCCAACGGTGCATGTTCTCCATATTCTCCGACATGCTCGAGGATTTCTTACAGGTATTTATGGATGACTATCTTTGGCACTTCATTTTCTGATTGTCTCCATAATTTATCTCGTGTGCTTGAGAGGTGTATTGAGTCTAACTTGACATTGAGTTGGGAGAAGAGTCATTTCATGGTGACTAGTTGAGTTGTGCTAGGTCATGTGGTGTCTAGTCGGGGGATTGAAGTTGATAAGGCAAAAATTGATGTGATTGAAAAGCTTCCTCCTCCAGTGAATGTGAAAGGTGTTAGGAGTTTTTCAGGCCATGCTGGGTTTTATAGGCGATTTATTAAAAAAAATTCAAAAATCAGCCAGCCTTTATGTCACTTGCTTGCTAATGATGTGCCATTTGTGTCGATAATGCATGTGTTGATGCTTGTGATAAATTGAAAAATAAGCTTGTAACTGCTCCTATTGTATTGCACCAGATTGGTGTTTGCCTTTTGAGATTATGTGTGATACTTCAAACCTTGCTGTTGGAGCCGTCTTGGGCCAACGAGTTGATAAGTTACTTCGTGTAATTTTTTTTTTTTTTTTTTGATTGGATACTTCGTGTAATTTATTATGCTAGCTTAACCTTAAACGGTGCTCAACTGAACTATACCATTACCGAAAAAGAACTTTTAGCCATTGTGTTTTCCCTTGAAAAATTTAGGTCTTACATCTTGGGATCTAAAGTGATTGTGCATTCTGATCATGCGGCTCTTAGGTACTTTTTGAGTAAAACTCAATCGAAACCTAGGATTATTCGATGGATTTTTCTTTTGCAAGAGTTTAATGTAGAGATTCGAGATAGGAAAGGGTGTGAAAATGTTGTTGCTGATTACTTGTCTCGCATTGTTCCTACTGATCCTTTACTTGCATTGCATGAGCATATTGGTATAAATGATGATTTTTCATATGAGCACGCGAGTGAGGTGACTAATGTTCCATGGTATGGAGACATCGTGAATTACTTATCGGATGGAGTTTTGTTGTCTAACCTCTCTTCCCAAGAGAGGAAGCGTTTTGTGTTGATGTGCATGAGCTACTTTTGGGATGACCCATTCCTTTTCAAGATGGGAAAGGATGATATTCTTCGGAGGTGTGTGCCCGAAGAAGAGCAATTGGATGTCCTTACCTTTTGCCACGAGCTTCATTGTGGAGGACACTTTGGAGGTCGAAAGACTGCGTTTAAGGTTCTCCAATCAGGTTTATTCTGGCCTCAACTTTTTAAAGATGCTTATGAATTTTGCAAGTCTTGTGATCGTTGTCAAAGAATTGAGAATATTGGCCCAAGGAATGAGATGCCCCTTGTGAACAATTTACAAGTTGAAATTTTTTATGTGTGGGGCATCGATTTCATGGGACCGTTTCCCAAGTCTTTTGGCTTTGAGTATATTCTTCTTGCCGTATATTACGTGTCCAAGTGGGTCGAGGCTATCCCCACAAGGACATGTGATGCTAACATTGTGATCAAGTTTTTCTAAAGTTATGTCTTGAGTAGGTTTGGATTTCCACGGGCTATTGTGAGTGATGGGGGCAAACATTTTTGCAACTGCGTGTTTGAGAAGTTGATGAAGAAGTACGGGATTTCTCACAAAGTGGCCACCCCTTATCATCCTCAGACCTCGGTCCAGGCAGAAACTAGCAACAAGCAAATCAAGACCATCCTTGAGAAGACGGTGAACTCGTCCAGAAAGGATTGGTCTAATCGCCTTGATGATGCACTTTGGGCCCAAAGGACAGCATTCAAGGGGGTTTTGGGGATGAGCCCATTTCAACTTGTCTATGGAAAGGCGTGCCACCTTCCAGTTGAGATCGAGCACAAAGAATTTTAGGCGATAAAACGGATGAATTTTGATCTTGATGCTGCCAGACGAGAGCGGATGTGGCAACTCTCCGAACTTGAGGAGTTGAGGAACGAGGCATACGAGAAATCCAAAATTTACAAGGACAAGGTCAAAAAGCTTCATAACTCTACCATTGTCCAGAAAAATCTCATGCCTGGAACGAAGGTGCTCTTATTCAATTCTGCTCTTATTCAACTCTCGCCTTCGGCTTTTTCTGGGAAAGCTTAAGTCCTGTTGGAGCGGACCCTATATCATAGATGAAGTGTTATCACTTGGAGCCGTCCGACTTCGTAACCCGGCGAATGGTGAGTTGTCCGTGGTGAATGGGCAAAGGGTGAAAGTTTACTTTGATGGACAATTCGAGAAGCACCATGTCGATACCTTCAGTCTCGGCGAACCCCCGTATCCTTGATTGAGAATTGCGCCGAGCTTCCGGCTTTAAACCGAGCAATTATGTGTACTCTTTGTGTGTATATATATATATATATATATATATTTCTTTATATTATCTCTAAAAAAAAAGTGAAATAGCAGGTAGTAGCGGCGCTAAGGCAGCGAGTGAAAATGGCGCTAAGGGGATAGCGGAACCATAACGACCACCAAACAAGAATGGCACTTTCAACCTTAGCGGCGCTAACCCCTTAGCGCCGCTAACCCCCTGATCACTTAAAAAAAAAAAAGAGGGACGGGCAACAACATTCTTTCACATACAACTTTCATCCTCTCAACAAGTACCCGCGACCAAACGCCAATTCCCTCAACCAAGCACCAACTCCGACCACCCATCTCCTCCGGCAACGTCCTCCAATCACACACTCCGGCAACATCCTCAAGTCAGAAATTCACTGCCATCCGTCTATCCATTGCTCGTTCAAGCACATCACAACCCTAGTTCGTGAATTCCATCTTCTCCGGCCAGTCACCACTATCAATCCTCTGGCGGCTCCTCACCGGCACCCACCTCTGAGCTAGTCCACATGCAACTTTCAGTAATTATCACCTCCGACCAACATTCGTTCTTCACAGCTATTCTCCAACCCTAGCTTGTGGTGAATTGATCAATTCCGGCCGAAATTCACATCACAAGGTACAGTTTGCTGTCCAAATTGCCTAGTGGTTGATTTTTGTGGCGTGAAGAGGCCAACTCCAGGATCGTTCGGGTTCAATTTGTTCATAAACTCTTAACCCTCAAATCCGCACGCCAAGTGTTTGGTGATTTGCCCCAACCAAAACATCTGGGTAAAACTGCGGCTTCGTCGAAGAAAAAGGTCTCCGCAGCTTCAACATCCCGAGCGACGGCCTCTACGAGCTCCAACCCCGACCCACCAACCGCAACCCCGTCCCTAGCTCAACAACACGGAGACCTTTTCGAGGTCCAGTCAATGGACGAGGTCACGGCATATCGGCGAGCCAAACCATTTACAGCCCCACACATCCTCGATTGGGACTACTTTACGCCTTAGGCATTAAGGACGATCTCAGCCGTTACATTACCTTGCTCGGCCTAGTGGAGTTCGAGGAAATGGAACAATGTGCTTACTGGAATTTGACCCTTGAGTTCTTCAGCACAGTAGCCATGCACGACAACGGGAAGTACCTCACGGCTAGTCTCAAGGGGAAAGAGTACAAGGTCACTGACAAGGTACTCCGGGACATTTACAAGTTCAAGGCCACAATAGGGACTCGCCACAGTCTCATGGGGTTCAAGGCCGAACCGCACTGGGCACTCATATCCCCGTGCGAGAAATTCAAGAGAGCTGGGGCTTCTTCGGGTCTAATCACCAATGTGGCTCATGCCGTGATCCACAAATACATATCACATATGATATTCGGCAAGAAAGAGTCGAACAAGGTGATTGAGCAGGAGGTGTTCATCTTGTGGTCGATTTCACGGGACAAACCGGTCAACATGCTGCAGTACCTTAAGGAGTCCCTCTTCGATGTGCGAAATGACTCGATGCGTGGTCCAACCTTGAGGCACGTAGTATCCAAGATTGCCGAGCACTTTGGGATTGACATTGACGAGCACAAGGTCCATGCCCGCTGGATTTCTTACCGGGAGCTCTATCACGGGAATTTCCTTAAGCCCAGCTGCGCAATTTGTCCCGTCCGCGAGTGAGATAGCTACAATGCCTATTGTAAAGAAATGGGCTTACCTTTACTCGAGGACCAGTCCCAGTCGGCAGCCAGCATGTCGACCGGACCAGCTCCAGCAGCCTCTCATGACGGAGACGGTGAGGACTCAGAGGCCGACGCACATCCCGAGCACGATACTTATCAGTCTCTTCCGTCGATGGACGAGCACCCGAGCACATTTTCACAGCAGGCTCCCGTTTGGTTCTCTACGTTCTAGGCTCGGAACGACGAGTACCAGACTTGGAATAACGAGCAGAAACGGGCCATCCACTCTGCAGTGTCATCGCACAATGTGCGACTCGAGTCATACATAGAGCACAATGATGCGCGTTGGACGGCCTACACGGAGCAGAATGAGGCCCGTTGGAAGTCCTTCTTGGAGACCAATGATGAGCGTTGGGCGGAGCAGAAAAGGGAGTGGAACGAGTTCAAGAAGAACAACGAGGCGCATTGGACGGCCCACGACACCCGATGCGACACCTGGGAGAAGCAACAGTACCAGAAGTGGAACACATGGGACACCTCAGTGGGATACCCGCTGGAGTGCGGGTAGCAGCCACCCACCACCGCCACCACCGGACGCACAATGACTTGTCACTGTGCTTTGTATGTTTTTTTTTTCTCTTTCTCTTTTATTTTGTACAGCTTCTTTGCTTTTCAAGTCAGTTTATTATATGGTCTAACTCTCTTTCACTGCAAATCGACAATGGGGACATTGTCTGATGTTAAGTGTGGGGGAGTTTTACGTGCTTACGAGACTATGTGGTGGATCAGGTCTAGTTTTTATTTTTAGGTTGTTTTATTTATTTTTTCTTGCTTGGTGGACTGGTCTAGCTTTTAGGATTGTTTGTGGTGTCTTTTTTGAGCTTGGACTATGGTGTATTGCAAGATTGGTTAATGACTGTCGATTGAGTTGAGTAGTTGTGATGATGAGAATTGGTGGCATATCTCGATGAATTGCTAGGTTATTTTGACTGATGTAATCTACCTTGTGCGGCTTGAGCCATACTTGTTTCTTGTGAGATGTTTGAAATTTATTCAGTCAGAATTTGCCTTGAGTCTACTTTGAAACGAAGTGATTGAATTTGTGAAACGTGAAAATGATTGAGGCGTTCCTTGTATTTTCTTTCCCTTCCATTTTTCTCCGTAAATAGCACTCTCTAGTCACCCCGTTTGAGCCTTGTTGATATTTTTCCTTGACAACCTCGTGTGATGATGTTGAGGATCGTTGAATTGTGTAAAATGGAGGTGATGATCGATGAGTTGTGAATAAAAAATATAAAATAAAAAAATGGAAGCCGAATGGATTCTACTCTAAGTGCTAGACCACTAATGTTAGTGGAAACGAGCAATGAGTACGGGAAATCGGTCTAGGAGACTCGGACGGAAAACCCGAAGGCTAAACCTAGATAAATTGTCCAAGAGGTTATCCTAAAAAAAAAGGATGATTGAATAATTACTTGGGGAGTGTGTTGGTTTTGGGATTTATATAGAGGAACCGGTTGGTATTTGATAATCGGAAAAGTTCATGGTCACGGTTGGGTGATGGAATTGAGTTGAATTTGTTTTTATCTGAGCCACTTAACCTATATGTATCCTACCCGATCCAAAGAGCCTAAATTACATCCCTAGAAGTCCTCTTGATTCATTATTTAACAAACTTGATTGCTTTAGAGTAAAAGTTAGATGATAGGCAAACTTATGATTGATTTGATTGACGACCAACGTGAGTGCACCTATCTTATATTTACAAAAGAGACTGAGTGAGGCATATGATACATTTTCGTACTCGAGAGTCTTTGTTTTTCGAAGTAACCAAGTTAGTAGTTACGGTGTGCTATTATGATCATTGGAATTCTTCTCGACTTGATTGACTGGTTTGAGATTAGTCTTGTTTGAAACCGTGTCCATGCTCATTTGTTTGTTTTTTTTATTTTCTTTTTTGTTCGGGACGAACAAAGGTCTTAGTGTGGGGGAGTTGTTTGTCCCATTTTTGTTGCTATTTTGTGTTGGTATTTTGTGTGTCGTTTCCCCCGATTTAGGTCGTTTCCGCCGATTTAGGATTTTCTGGTCCTTCTTGTCGTTTTTTGTGTTTTGGTATTATTTAGGTGTGTTTAGTATTTTCTTGGTTTTTTCTTCCTATTTTCTCGTGTTTTTGTGTTCGTTCGGTTGTGGTGGTTTTCAGGTTGCAGATGACGAAAGCGATATACGGTTCCGGTTCCTAGGAGTTCCACACTGGTTTGTACGACTTAAGCATGCTGAGATTGAGTTTATAGCTCGGGCAGTACCGAGAAATGCTAGACGAGAGCTCACGAGTTCAAAACTTTGAAATTTTGGAAGCTGCCCAGGACATGGCGCCGCTATGGCCAACCCAGCTAGCGGCGCTACACAGCATATCGATGGGCAGCAGCTCGAGGTTTTCAGCCATAGTGGCGCTAACCCCTTAGCGCAGCTAACCCCCGTTTTGTAACTGAAGCTATTTTTTTGGAATTTCGAATGGCAGGGTTTAAGGAACGAATTTGGGACAGATTTTAGACATTCCAGACTTGGTTTTTCGTACTTTTCGAGAGCTAGAATATATTTTCACTTTGTTTTTGCTTAGATTTGATTTTGGAGAGTGAAAAACTCCCTTTTATCTTCTGAATTTGGATTGCTATCGGGATTTGACATTGAATTCGCATTAATCGTAAGCTTTTCTTTTTATTTTCTCTGATGAATGTGATGGCTTTGTTTGATGAGAATATGGATGTTGAGTTTATGATGAGTAGCTAAATTCATCAAGTAGGGTTAGGGGATAATTGTTCCGGTTCAATTTCGTTTGTGTGAATGTTGATTGCTCAATCTATACGAGTTATGTTAAACCTAGGTTAGGGTGATTGATCACCATTATAATTATCTTAATCAATTTTAGAACTGGAAGGGGAGAAATCAATTGATCTCGGCTCGTTTAGAATAGACTTGTTCAAAAACATATTGTCTATGTGCTAATTGATTCGACAATTGTTCGTTTATGTTTATTCTCTTGTTTTGTGAGTTATTGAGAATGAATCTCTATATGAATTAGTTCTTAAGCCTGTTAGCTGAGTAGTTGATTGCCCGTTAAATGTATTGAGAACCGGAAACGATTGTCCCCGACGCCCTAGTCCCTTATTACTATTTGAAATTGTGTTTTGAGCTGTGAGTTTGGAATAACTTGCCTTATTTTTATAATTCGTAGTTGATAAATCAAACCCAAAATCGTGAATTGGAATGTTTAGGATTTTGTTTTCTCTTTTTATGTGATTGAATACTCGTGCAAAATTATCCAGCCGACTTTCCTTGAGAGACGACCCGGTGTTTGAATCATTCGAATCTACTCCGGTAAAAATACTTACAACACTTTGTATCATTCATAGACGATTATTCTCGATATGGTTATCTATACCTCATAAGGGAAAAATCTGAGGCTCTGGACATGTTAAAAGCATTTAAGTCTGAAGTTGAAAATTAACTCAGCAAACGCATTAAGATCGTCATATCTGACCATGGACATGAATATTACGGCATAAATGATGGATCTAGTGAACAATGTCCGGGCCCATTTGTTGACTTTCTTAAGGAGTGTGGAATGTTCCTCAGTACACTATGACAGGTTCTCCTAGCATGAGTGGTGTTACTGAGAGACAAAATCGCACATTAAAGGATATGGTTCGAAGTATGATTTGCCAATCTACTTTACCACGATCCTTGTAGGGGGAAGCACTAAAGACTGCAGTCTACATCCTAAATTGAGTACCAACTAAGGCAACTTCTAAAACACCCTATGAACTATGGACTGGGCGCAAGCCTAGCTTATGAAATTTGAAGGTGTGGGGTTGTCCAACTAAGACGAAGCTTTATAGGCCAAACGAACCAAAGCTAGCACCTTGTACGATGAGCAGTCATTTTATTGGTTACTCAGAACGGTCAAAGGGGTATAAACTTTATGATCCCACATCAAGAATTATTTTTGAGATGGGCATTGCCTTGTTTTTTGAGGATGTTGGGGATAAATACAGTTTCGACTTTACCTTTGAGGATCAAGAAATCACAAAAGTGGTTGAAATGATCTCTCAAGAGCAAATAGTCATTCCAGCTCCCATAAAGTTTTAAGATACAATTCAAGAGCCTCTTCATTTTGAAACTGAACCTCAACATGTACCTGTAGAACAAACTCAACAAACTCAAGAACATACAGTTTAAGAGCCAACGCTTTTGCGTAGATCCACTAGAGAAATGAGAAATTCCATTCTAGATGATTATCTGGTATTTTTTCAAGAAAATGAGAATGTGGGCGGCTTGAATGAGGATGACCCGATCAACCTCAAACAAGTCATGAACGGTCCCAACTCAAATAAACGGATTGAACCAATGCGTGAAGAGTATAAGTCAATGCAAGACAATAAGATTTGGGAACTTGTCTCATTGCCAGAAGTTGCAAAACCCATTGGTTGCAAATGGATTTTTAAAACCAAACGGGATGCTAATGGTAATGTGTAGAGGTATAAAGCACTTCTTGTGGCTAAATGCTATACTCAAAGGAAAGGGATAACTATAAAAAGACCTTTTCTCATGTATCTTCAAATGACTCTTTTAGGACAATCATGACTCTAGTGGTACATTTTGATTTGGAGCTACATCAGATGGATGTAAAGACGTCGTTTCTCAATGGTGAAATTGACGAGACGATCTATATGGTACGACCAGAATGCTTTGAGGTTGGTGACCCGAAGCAAACAGTTTGTAAATTCAGAAAATCCATCTATGGGCTCAAACAAGCATCTCGACAGTGGTATCACAAATTTCATCAAGTAATTAATTTGTATGGTTTTGAGATGAATGTTGTTGATGATTGTGTTTATCACAAGTTAAGTGGAAGTAAATTTATTTTTCTGGTTTTGTATGTGGATGACATTCTGCTTGCCACAAACGATATGTGCATGTTGCACGAAACTAAGAAATTTCTTTCGAGTAACTTCGAGATGAAAGATCTTGGTGAAGCGTCTTTTTGTATTAGGAATCCAGATACACCGAGAGCGATCTCGAGGTATTCTAGGATTATCACAAAAGAGTTATATTGATAAAGTGCTTGAGCGATTTGGCATACAGAACAACAAACCAAAAAATACCTCTATAGCTAAAGAAGATAAATTTAGCATAAGTCAATGGCGAAAGAGAAATTTGAAAATCCAAGAAACACAAAAGGTCCTTTACGCCTCGGCGGTTGGGAGCCTAATGTATGCTCAAGTATGTATGCGTCCATATGTTGAATATATAGTTGGTGTGGTTGGTAGATACCTTAGAAATCCTGGATTAAATAACAAGAAAGCAGCCAAAAGGGTGATGAGATATCTTAAGAGAACTAAGAATTATATGCTCATATATAGGAGGTCAAGCCATTTGGAGATCGTTGGATATTTTGACTCCGATTTTGCTGGGTGCCAAGACAGTAGGAAATCTACGTCTGGGTACTTGTTTATGCTGACTGGTGGTGCCATTTCCTGGTGTAGTGCTAAACAAACACTTATTACCACTTCCACTATGGAAGTTGAGTTTGTGGCGTGTTTTGAGGCATCACATTGGGGAATCTGGTTAAGGAATTTTTTCACAAGGTTGCGAATCATTCCGGAGGTTGAAAGATCTATCAAAATTTTTTGTGATAATAAATCAGTTGTTCTATACTATAACAACAATAGAAGCTCGTCTAAGTCAAAACATATTGACATTAAGTTCCTAGCTATGAAGGAGAGGGTACAAAGTGGTCAAATTTCCATCGAACACTTAGGGACAAAATCTATGTTAGTAGATCCCCCAACTAAAAGTGTAACACCTATGGTATTTCACGAGCATACTGCTCATATGGGTGTATTACACATTCAGGAAGCTTCACTCTAGTGGGAGCATTTGCTACATTTTTGTTATTTTTGTTCGATGATATATAAAGTACTTATTCTGATCAGAAATAAAGTTTTTGATTCATGACCCTTTGTATAATAAATTTTGGTACTTAACGATCTCATTAAGTTTGGACTAGTTGAAAAATGACATGTGATGATCACATTCATATAATTTTCATGCCAGATGTTCTACAGTTTGATCTATGTCATTTAATCAAGGTGATATATGTGATTATTGATAGTTTAGTTGTGCCTATACGGGAAAACTGCTTTAGTCCTATATTGTTATTGATTAATGGATCAGATTGTTCAAGTTTTGTAATCATGACGAGATTTTGAGCTCATAAGGTATAATGTATTATCCGGACACATATTTAATCTAGTGGGAGATTGTTAGATCTATTTTGGGATTATACATGTGTAATTGATATATTGAGTCATTATGTTGTTTAGCCAAATTAAGTGATCAAATTATTGTACATTGGCTAAGGAACTTAATTTATATTGTGGAACGATTAAATGTGGATACCCAGTAATATTATTATTTAGTGATGTAACAAATAATAATATTAAACTTAAGAACCTAAATAACAAATAATTTGGGTCAAAAGTACTCAAAAGCCGTGAAAATACAGAAGGACCCTTGGGATTCTTTATTAAGAGACACGAAAGGAACCGTCGCCCCACTCCCTCTTCATTTAGTTTTCATCGTACGTCAGAAGGGAAGAGACTACAGTCACGGTCTTTTGGAAGTTCTCCAAAATCCCACAAATCCCCAATCAAATTTAAATACGAATCCAATCAATCAACATGAATCCATCATGTACGCTTCCGCTCTTCAGTTTGATTCTTGATTATTCGATATGAACGCTCTTGGGATTAAGCAATTTCAATTGCATACGGTTAAATCTAATTCTATCAAAAAATACTAAGTCTACGAAGAACTAAATTCAAATCTTACAGAAAGTAAATTTCTATGGTCCTAATAATCTCCAAAATAATCAAATAACTGTGTTAATTAAGAATAGAATCATAGTAAACGCTAAATTAGAAATTTTGGCTAGCTTGCCCCACCAGATTCGTCGGCCAGGTTCACATCATTCTCGCATTCTTTAAGAACATCCTTATTAAAGTCGTCGCCTCATTCTTGCTCGTTTCTGTATTGCTCGACTTCATGTTTCTCCACAACTTTCATTATATTTCTCGTGCTACATGCTTCAATCCTCCAGCCAATGGCCTTTGCAACTCGACGGGATCACGCCTCACTTACACGACCTTGCTCCACTATTGTCATCCTTCAAATCCAGCGTGACTAAGCCTCTGGTTGTCCACATTGATTTAATTTACGGACAACCGGATCCTTGATATTTTCAAATCGCTGTGACCATACATTTTCATGACTCTCACCTCCGTGGATTGAAATCCATCTAGACCACGCTTCATCTACACGGCAATACAATACCAAATCATCAGAAAGAAGTTTAACCTTTGTTGTTACCAGATCTTCTTCTTCTTTTTCAGTCATGTTAATTAATGAAGAATAAGCACCCCATTTATCCATCTCATGGTTCTCGACATAAAAAAGAGGAGGTCATTCGCAATCAATCGATATCTGCTCGTTCACAAACTCGACGACTACACACACCCATGGAATTTGGGAATATCGAACAGAAATGTTTGCTCCTAATAGTGATCGTCGGGGAATTGACTCTCGTTCTGCTGGTTCGACTCCCTTATTCAGTTGTCTTTGTCATCCGCAATTTTGATCCTAACTTTCGGCCACTCTTCGCATTTGACGGATCCTTCTGATGACCGCTCTAATTTTTCTTTACGAGTACGTAACAGCGAATATGAATTGCCTTTTCACGTGCGTGTGGCGATCCTTTGGAGCAACCTTGTTTTGATCTGACTGACAACTTGGGTCATCGATTGTAATCTCTCTCTGATAGAATGTACGTTTTCCTTCAATAGCTCGATCCGTTGTTGATTAAAAATGCATACATGATCGATCACTCTTAGCGATAGCACCAATGATGAAGATCGTGTATCGTGGTGTTGTGATTTGCGAAAACTCGCACTAACGGCTTGGGTTAACATAAGAGTTTGTGCTCAAACAGTGTTTTCAGTCGTATATATCTTATGCTGAGGCTCGGTTAAGAACGTCAAAATCATACAAGTCATGGATTATCTACAAATAAAACCATAAGCGCAACTGAACTAAAAGTTAGAGTTCAATACGTACCGTTTAAAATTTTTTCTGACTCTAAGACGTTTTCGATTTTCGTTGATGGAGATCGTCTGAATTGCTCGTCAATGTTCGACCCATTGCAATTTCCTCGATGTGCCTCTCGGTATTTGGGTCAGGCCTTGGATTGCCTAGGGCCTATGAGAATTGTAGTTAGTTGCTCCACATCGCCTGGGTCCCTGGTGGGTCGCCAGGTGTTGTTGGGGTCACTGGTGTGCGGGGTTGTTCTGTTGTGCCCGCTGGTACTTGGGTCTCGCACGTTTTGCACGCTGGTGCCCGGGTCTCGCCTAGTGTCACTGCCTGCTGCTTTCAGGACGAATGAGATGTGCGTTGGGCACGCGCAGGGAACACCGCGGGAACGTTGCGCGCTTAGGATGTTGCGCGCGCTAGAGAGCGCGGACTCGAGATTGCATTTGTCTGAAAAGGGCAGCGCGCGACTAAGCGCGGTTGGTGTCGTCGTGGTCGTCGGTCACTGCCCGAATTCTGGGAACTTCCTAGTTATTGTCGGATGATCGTCAATGTCTGCAGACTATAATATACACATTTATGGGGTTGAACATATACGAATTTATTCTCTCGGTCTACCTCGGTTCTTCTATTGTATGACATGATATTTCTCCATTTGTCTTGGTTGGCAAAGATCACGTAGATATCTCGATTGGGATTTTCTATAGACTGGCGGCTACCTTGGGCGTGAGGGTTTATGCGTGTGTCTGTATAAAATTCTAAAAGATGTGAAGTCTTTATATGCTACAACAGGAACTTTAAGGAGACAATAAATTGGGTTCTTCGTATATGAGCCTAATTGTGGGTCGAGCCTACTCCGCTCATATACAAATAATATAGCAGTCCACTAAAGTAGTATTATCAAAACTCTGTATTTAATTTTCAAATTACAATTTGAGTTTTGATTCTAAATTACTCGAATTATCTCTCAATGTTTAAGACATAATGTCCATCAATCAATTCGATTATTTGCAATCAAATCAATTGATCTCTTCTGCCGAAAGTTAGCACCGCTCAGTTCATTATTATTATGTGGGAACTTAATCTACCTACAAGGTTTAACATAATAATCCTTCTCAGCTCACTTTGGGGACATCATCAAACCTCAACCATCAGATATAGTAATATTTTAACAGCGCACTATCTCACGCATCAATTACTACCCAACTCAACCAGTTATTGACTCAGACGCAATGAACTTTACTGTGATGAATCAAAGCAGTAACTACTACATACATATGCTTGTTTATCTCTAATGGATTAAAAGTACGCAGTAATTAGCTAAGGCCTAATTCGTTCAGGCCGATCAGTATAAAACGAACTGCTCTTCTTCGGAATCCGTTCAATACACAATTTATACTAGTGCAACTAATCAATCAAGACCGACTGTACCGTTCACACAACAACCATTCCGATATATTGTTCAGTTTCCATCTAGGTTGTGAACTATTTCCTTTATGTTTCACAAATTACTTATAAATGATCTTCAGTCCATCCTTGATGAACCATTTATCTAAGTGCAAAGCAACAGAACATAAACTTGCTTAATTAAACATGAATTCTCATTCAAACGAGAACAATGTAAATAACATTTAAAGTCAAGCTTCAGTATATTCACTAACATCTTATTGCTTAATTAAATCAAGGCAAAATTGCGGCTAATATCATGACCTTTACCGAGATTGCAAATTAATCACAACCTTTTAACTTTTGCATAATATATCACGATCTTCAATTCTTTGCAAAACGATACATGCGCTGCCCCAACTCGTCTGACGTGGCACTCAAAATGCCAACGCACCTGCTGATATGTATTTAACAGACAATGTTTTTGCATAATTAATCACAACCTTTTAACTTTTGCATAATATATCACGCCCTTAAGTTTTTTTGCAAAACGATACACGTTTTCATCTGCTGCCCCAACTCGTATGACGTGTATTTAACAAATGATTTTTTTTTTCCATCTCATCCCTGGATGAGATGAAGGGGAAATTTTGGAACCCTTGGGGATATATTAGGCTAGAGCTGGAGATTTTGGAACATGAAAAGATTCAAACACCGGGTAGCCTCTCAAGGAAGGTTAGCCGAATTACTTTGCACGTGTATTCAATCACACGAAAATAGAAAACAAATCCAAAACACTAATTCAATTGTTTTTTGTTTTGATTGTCAACTACAAATTCTAAAAATAAAGCATGACACACTTCAAATTCCAAATGGAGTTCAAATAATGATTGGTGAGTTAGGGAGTCGGAGATATTCGTTTATGATTCTCAAGCAATCAATTAGCACGCAACCGCTCGGTTAATAGAACAAATAACATACTCGTTTAGAGGCTTGTTCTCAATAACTCTTTGTAACGATCAATTATAACATATAGACAATCTATTAACGAACAAGCCTATTCTAAACGAGCCGAGATCAATCAATTTCTCCCATTCCGGTTCTACAAATTGATTAACTAGATTAAAATATGATCAAACATCTAACCTAGATTAAGCACAACTCGAATAGATTGAACGACAAATACGTACACACGAATCTCAATCGAACCAAAACAAATATCCCCTATCCCTAACGAAGCGATTTAGCCACACATATTGATATCAATCCCAACAAAAGATTCAACATAATAAATCACTTCCATAACAAATGAAAGGAAATTATTATTAATCAAAGTCGAGAATAAAATCGAATTACAAACCAAGCCGTGTTCGTTATGGAGTGCCACAATCTCCAAAACTCGAATCCAAGCAAAATCCAAAGCAAACCAAGTGAAAGTTGTTGAGAGAATGAGTTTTGAGATGAAAAAAGAAAAAAAAAAAGATAAAAGTCTCAATAATCTGTTTTCTCTCCAGCCCTAGCCTAATATATCACCAAGGGTTCCAAAATCTCCCCCTCATCTCGTCCAGGGATGAGATGAAAAAAAAACCATATGTTAAACCATGTATCGTTTTGCAAAAAACTTTAAGGGCGTGATATATTATGCAAAAGTTAAAAGGTTGTGATTAATTATGCAAAAGAAATCGACTATTAAATACACATCAGCAGGTGCGTTGGCATTTTGAGTGCCACGTCAGACGAGTTGGGGCAGCGCATGTATCGTTTTGCAAAGAATTGAAGGACGTGATATATTATGCAAAAGTTAAAAGGTTGTGATTAATTTGCAATCTCGATAAAGGTCATGATATTAGCTGCAATTTTGCCTTAAATCAAAGATGATTACATAGACTATTTAAAGAAGTGAAATACTAAGCATACGAGGAAATCAATTCTAATTCTAAGGAAAGTAAATGTTTATGATCCTAAGATTTTTCAAAATAATTAAATACCTACGCTAATTAGCAATAAAATTATAGTAAAAGCTAAACTAGGAATTTTGGCCAGCTTGCCCTGCAAGTTTTCCCAGCTAGGTTCTCATCAGTAGATCGAACCGAACTGTTCGCGAATAAAGCTCGTTCGCGTATGATAACAGGTCGTTCGTTTAGTAATCGAACCGAACTCGACTATGAAATTATGCTTGTTCAGTTATCGAACAAACATGAACAAGTTCGTGAATTAAACGAGCGTTCGCGAACAAAAAAGTATCTTATAATTTTCTATATTATATATATAGTATATACATATATATAATAATTAAATTCAATAATTTGTATGTTATTAAATAACAAAAAAATCAACAAACACATACACGAACTAGTCAAACAATTCGAACACGAACTTGTCGAACAATTTACGAACAAGTTCGACTATTCAAAAGAACGAACACGGACTTGTCGAAAAAATAAACAAACAAACACAAACAAAATGTTTTATTCGAATATTAAACGAATAAACACAAACATGTTCGAAAAATAAGTTGAATTCGAGCTCGAAAATCTTCGATTAGGTTCGGTCCAATAATAGCCCTCGCCTTTGGCCATCGTGTAATTTCTCTTTATAATTTTATTTTCTAATCATATGTAGTGTTTGCGTTTCATATCATTCATTGACACCCGAGTGATGGGTCTCAGATCCAAGTTATCGTCCCTAGCCAAGATTGTCTCCTCCTTCCCGGGTTCGACTCCGGCGCCGGTGCCTGCCGACGGCAAACGTATGCTCATGGTGGAGCACATTGTTAATGGAACCCCCGATTACTCTCTGCTCTCAACGGAAAACAACGAACTGTAGGTGGTAAGGGACAATCTTCCTAATTTATCGTTTATGAGAACTGAAAACTACGACTATCGACAAATAGCAAACTATAAAATTTTGGATAGTTGCAACGCATTGTTTTTGCTCTTATGCAAAAGGGAT
>CACSLK010030875.1:5692233-5706902 GCA_902706635.1 Striga hermonthica | reverse complement strand
TATCACTTCGGATTATTTTAATCCTTTTGCCGAGTTGATTTTCAACTTCGGTCTTATATATCTTAAACGCTTCCACAGCCTCATCTTTGCTTCTTAACAAATATAAGTAGAAAAACCTTGTGCAATCATCGATAAAAGTTACAAAATACTTTTTGCCGGTTCTTGTTTCCACACTTTTCATATCACATGCATCAGTATGGATCACGCCCAATGGTTCAGTACTCCTTTCCACCGAGTGAAAAGGCAACTTAGCCATTTTTGCTTCATTACAAATTCACATTTTGTATTTGTTTCAACTTTAGAATTAGGAATTAATTCTAATTTCATCAACCGTGTAATTGCATTTAGATTTACATGTCCCAACCTAATATGCAATGTATCAGAACACTCAAAGGTATAAACAGAAATAGGCTTTTTATTATCAACGGTTACACGCCTCACGGCCATTACATTCATTTTGAACAATCCCTTGTCGAGATAACCACGACCAAGAAATGTTCCATACTTGCTAAGAATAAACTTCTTAGCTTCAAACACCAGCCTAAATCCATGCTGAACAAGAAGTGATCCGGAGACCAAATTCTTACAGATGTCTGAGACATGCAGAACATCCTTCATCTTCAACTCCTTTCCAGAAGTGAGCTTCAGCACCACAGTGCCCACTCCAGCCATATCAGATGTGGAAGAGTTTCCCATGTGAAGTTTTCGACCCGTAGCAGGAGTGTATTCAGAGAACACCTCCTTGTCGGAGCACACATGACGAGTGACACCAGTATCTATGTACCACTCCCTTGGGTTATCCACCAAATTAGCTCCACACACCACAACCGACATATCAAAGTCGGTCAGTTCACCCGGCACAGGGCCATGTTCAGCAACAAGGGCACTCAGTTGTCCTTTATTTGGCCCAGCTTTCTTTGGCCTCTTGCAGTCTTTAGCCATATGGTTTGGTTTTCTACAATTGTAACAAGTTCCGGTAAACATCCAAACCTTGGCTGGCTGCTTTCCCTTGTTCTGGGTCTTCCTCTTGCTCGAGTTACCTTGCTCCAGCAAGTTGGCACGAGCTTCCATCATCGGGACTTTTCCTGATGACTTCTGGTTGTCCTCCTCGATACGAAGACGAACTATCAGATCTTCAAGACTCATCTCCTTTCTCTTGTGCTTGAGATAGTTCTTGAAGTCCTTCCAGCCTGGCAGCAGCTTCTCGATCACATCCGCTACTTGGAATGACTCGCTCAAGGTCATCCCTTCAGCATGGATATCGTGCAATATTAGCTGGAACTCTTGCACTTGTGACACGACAGTCTTCGTGTCAACCATCTTGAAGTCAAGAAATTTGCCGACGACGAATTTCTTTGCTCCGGCATCCTCGGTCTTGTACTTCTTCTCCAGGGCAGCCCAAAGCTCCTTGGCAGAACCAACAGAGCTGTACACATTGTACAACTTGTTACTAAGCCCGTTCAGGACATAGTTACGACAAAGGTAGTCACCTTGCCCCCAAGCATCGTACGCAGCGCGTAGTTCTGCATTGGTCTCATTCTCAGAAATGACCGAAGGGTCGTCTTTCAGGTATTTCACCAAACCCAAAGTGGTCTGGTAAAAATGCATCTTCTGTTGCCATCTCTTAAAGTCAAGCCCATTGAATTTTTCGGGCTTCTCAGCAGTAGGGACATGGACAGCAGGTACATGATTGACTGGATGCTGATGTTGAGAACCTTCTCCGTTGTATGCCATCAGTTCAGTAGGTTGACTAATATTCTTCTTGCGATTGTTGGATATTTGGTGTGAAATTACACGGGAATCCTACGAACTGATATGTAATTTTCAGTTCTTACAAATAATCTAAAAATAGAAAATTACAATTGAACTGAAAAATAAATTACAACTAAAAAAAGGAAAGATCTAGCCGAGGCGAGTAAAACACTTGCCGCAAGAAGAATATGCCCCGTGTGTAAGCTAACGGTTGAGGCGTAACTTCCCCAAAGATACAACGACAAACGTCTCTAAATCTGTAGCACACCAGATTTACGAGCTCCGGCAAAAGGGATCGGAATCGAGAATTGAGCACTTAGAAATAAAAGGAATATCTTAAAACAAATAAAAATATCACTTGTTTCTTTTCTTTTGATATTTTTATATCCGATATTTGGACATAAATTTATCTTTTCTTTTCTTTTTCTTTCTCTTTCTTTCCTCTCTTTTCCTCTTCTTATTTTTGTGTATTTCTTCGTACTCTATCTCAGCAAAATGAACATATTTATAGTAGAGAGAGCAGATAAAGCCTGGAGAAAGATTAGATAAATGCTGACCAGATATGCCAATGCTAGGTTGCTACGCGTTTTCTCCTTCCCCATAATCTATTGATTAATATTCTTCCATGTGATTGGGTTATAATTGTAGTAGTTGGTCTGCCACTTACAATTATGATACTAAATAATTACAATAATATTTACACTCAATCATTTAACAACAGTTATCGATGAGGTTAATGGTCCCGATGAGGTTGACACTCATCAAGTACTTCAGGGCCTCGGGTTTGATCCAGTTTTCGGAACCTACAAAGTTGTCTAATTCCACATTCTTGATTACTATACTTATCGTCGAGCCCATGCAGAGGTTTACGCGGTCCAAACCGGGTCTTGGAAGAAAATTCCACAGCCGTATGGCTTGGGATACCTTAGCGGCACTTCCATTCATATTAATGGAACACATTACTTCCTCGCCCAGGATGTTAGTTATGTCGTTTATTCCTTTAATTTCGTTACGGATGAGTTTTTACCTCTGATCACTATCCCTGAGAGCAATAAGGTGTGGAATTTTGAAACCACTGATGTAGTTCTTGCGGAGTTCAATGGGTCACTTGCTTGCATCATATATGATTTCGAACACCAGGACACAATTGGTTGGAGCCCTTCGTTTGAGATATGGGTGCGGAATTGGAGGCGATGGTATCGCGAGTCGACTCATGCCCTGACTCCCTCCGGTAGTTGTCGTCTCCGGAGATTTATGGGCCTCTACAACAATGATAAAGCATTGCTTTTGGATGAGAGCGGTGACCTACTGTGTTACGATTGTTCGACGCGCCACTTGGAGAACCTTGGCATCCATGATGATTCGACCCTTCTGAGTGTTTTCCCATATGTCCAGAGCACCACTACATAGACGTATTGCTTGACATCCATGACGTGTTGCTTTTTTTTTTTTTTTTTGTCTACTTAGTTTCTGTTTCAGAATAGTTTGTGATTGTATTTATGGTTTTGAGATACATTGTTTCCCTATGAGATATTCTGGTTGGCTTCCCCTAGGGATTTTATGATCTCCTGTTCGAAAATTGATTGTTTGTGATTGTGTCTTAAAAAAAATATACATCATTCATTGACACCCTACCCACATTTATGAAGTAGGTACAAATGCACTCAATCAAATTTTCTCAGAACCCATAGAAACAATTCACATTCAACCCAAAAAGTAATATACAAATACAACACGAGTGACAACTAGTCAACTGGAGCCAAAAAAAAAAGGGAAAGACATCCAAGAGTATCTAAAGCATAAGGAATACCCCCTAAGGATCATCATATAGGCAGTAAAACGACCACTTAGGCCTTCATGGTACCTATCAGAGACTACAAAAATAGCAAACAAGATACAAACGAACTCAGCCACTGAACCTTAAAGGGCCTAGTTAGGAACCAAAACCAAAACAACATTAGGTCGATAACAATTCTTTCCATTCTTCTAGTGCAGCCTTTACAATAGCTTTTCCAGGCAAAACTATGTGCAACAGTCGGGTTCACAGTAATGCCAACCGTGATTCATAACATAATGACTAGAAATTATGAATAATATTTCGTATCAAGTTGATAACAAATTAACAAGTATGTGTATGCTTTTACAGATAACCAGATTAGAAGAGGACACTAACAGGCCGTGCACCTAACAGACAACTGAAATTTCCAAACCTCGTTCCCATAAAACACTTTATATTCTCCCCAACGAAAAATGAACAAGAAACACTTTTTTTTGTTCTTCACCTGACAACAACACTCGGATACAAGTTTTAATCAATGCAAATTTTCAGTTAAATTATCTTGGCAAAGAACTTGGAGGGAAATTGCGCAACGGATTCTCCCTCAGCAGCTCTGTTTCTCTGAAAATGGAGAAAGCAAATAAGACCCCAAATTTAGCATTTCAAACACTAATAAGAGTCGGTAGTGAGAACAATTATTCGAAACAAAGACTGCTTCTTACTTCTTAATATCTCTACCGTCCCCAGGCCTGAGCTGCAGAGTCGAGGACTGGTCCCTCTCGTTTGCTCGTTTATGTTGTCTGTTAGGTCAATGAACATGTTCATCAGCAAATTGCATGCATAGAATAAGAACGAGAAAGGAAAATATTTTGAAATGGACGAGCAATATTGAAAGATTTTATAAGCTTCTTGTTGTAATTAAGTACTCTTTGCCCAGAGAAAAAAATGAATAAAAAAAAAACATACTCTGAGGCTTCTTCATCCACAAAGATCTCAATGCAGGGGCCTGGAGTTGGTCTTCTTATGCTTTGACCATGTCTTTGAGGAATCTGAAGAAATGATTCAATTGAGCGTAAGAAACTACACCACATCGTGATGAATGAAATAGATAATATATAAGGCTTAATAGTTTACCTTAGTTGATGTCCACTTGGAAGGGATTGCATTATTCTCTTTATTTCTTTCTGCTCGGGCACCGAGTGAGTGCCATGGTTTTAATTCAGCCTTGGACATATCAGGGTGCTCATGACTCGCTAGTGAACTGCTGCCCTTGTCTTTAAAAATGGACAATGCAGTTCCAGGAGCCCTAAGAGAAATAAACTAAAAAAAAGGTTACATGTCTTATATTATAGTAAATCATGTACAACATTTTTTGCGAGCTCACACGTCACAGATGAAAATCGCAAAACTAGCAATGTAAGTGCATTGTGTGAAACTACAAAAGTATAATACATAGATTCTACTAAGTGCAGACCTTAACCAGTCACTATTATAGAGCAACTAAATGGAAAACAAAGTTTCGAAAAAAAAAAATAAATAAATAAATATCAACCTATCTTTAATGGTCACTAATCAGATGTATGCAAGTAATCTATAACCATTAACAGTAACATTATGTCACTGAGTTAAAAGAATCTTAAGCATCATGTATAGTTGAGACTTTATTTGAATGTAATTTCCAGAAATGAACAAGAGCAGACATGCGCCCACCCATTCCTCTATACGTATAATCATTACAAATGGAAGTTTAATGTTGAGCAAAGCTAGTAGCACCAAAGACCTATGAAGTATGAACATAGAAAACATATTCTAACCTGTCTGGCTTGAGCTTTTTCCTAAAAATATCAGAACATTCTGAAGCTCGGTTCCCACCTATCATAAAAACATTAGCCTCCAAAAAACTCAGTAAGTCATCTTAAGAAACCTTTAGAAGTTATGAAGTGGATGAGAGCAGCTCACTTATTTGCCTAGTCAACACAGTCCCAAAGCTTCGAGCTGGTAAGTGGATTTCTGTCCCATCCTCCTGTTAGTGGGCAACAGTAGGACGAAATTTTTCATGTGAGCAGAATGACTAAATATGAAGAAATAGGAAAGCCATCCAGAATTTGAAACAACTTTGCTTACTTCTGTAGCTTTCAGTTGTCCCATTGAACGTGTGAGAAATTTCTTGTATGCTGTTGTTAGCTTTTCAACCGGTTGAGCTTTCCTATCATCCATAAAACAACAGGTCGGCGTCGCAAGTGCAATAGATGACTTTCAGAATAAATTGGCTGAGTAGTTCTTTGAAATAATAGGAGTTGATGAATTGCTCAGGGAAATATCTAAGGGAAGAGCTGGTTAATTAACAATAACTAATCCGCCGAGCATTTCCTCAAAATTTTAGAATTTCAGGCTACTTATATCTGACTTCCTTCCTTCATTAAACTACACACAAAATGAATTTCACTCCTTAAAGTAGAACATTTGTTTTATTTTATAATAAATTACTAATATGATATATCAATTCTGTGTCTATACAGTAGGTGTGCGGCATGGACATTAAAGTAAGAAATGCAAATTTCTTCCTTCATTAATCTGACTCAATTCCATATACCAAATAAAGAGGTAAACCATATGAAAATAATTTTACTCCTGAAGTAAAAATTTGTTTTATAGTATGTTACTAACAAAATATGCAGAAGACACCAACTCCTTGTTTACCTAGGGGGCATGGGTTATTAACATAAACATTTTCTTGACTTCAACAATGTGTACATTAATTTATTGAGATGAAAAAAACTTACTCATTATGCATATACGTGTCTTAATCAAATTCATTTTGTGTAGGAAAAAAAAAAAGAAAGAAAATGTTTAACTAGGCATTATTTATGCAAGACCTAGTACTTAGTTATTGAGTGGGCTGAAATTTAGGATCATCTCTCTAGAGCTACTCTCTATTTATCAACCGTAATCTACAAAACAATGTGGCGCCTGGATACATGATCAGAAATGAGAAGCGTATCTGGAAAAGAGAACACAAAGAGATCTTCTATATTGTATCTTAGAAATTTTTTAATAAACTACCGGGTACACGCATACAAATAGTTTATAAGAAAAAAGAACTGAGACTTACAAAGATAGCCCACGGTTGAAGATGTCGTTTGCAGTTCTATTTTTGTTCTTGTGCTCCATATGGGATGCATAGGAAATGTAAAATGATGCATGTGTTACTCCAATTTTGTTTGCCTCCAAAAAGTTATAAATGACTTCAGCATCAACACAATTTTCAGCCTGTTTTACCATTTTACATAAGCAGCCATAACTTTCGTTACAATTGATATGAGCAGAACAGAACAAAAACAGAGAATTGAAGAAGAGACTTACGTATTCCAGCCATACTTTCAGGTACCGAAGATCGGTCTTATAACGATCTTCGTGCCAAAATGTGCGTACACATTGTTCATAAATCATAACTAACCCCGAGCAGTCACCACCAGGAGGAAAGGCTTCCTGAACCCATTTGATGCACCTTTCAAAATTTAAGAAGTTCAGTAAAAGATAAAGAAAAAGAAAACAAAAACAAGTGTACTTAGTAACTAACATTGTCATTTGAGTTGAAAAAATCTAAAATTCGTCCCCTAAGCAACATGACATGAAGTAGAGAATCATCTACATAATAGCCTATATGCCCAAGTGGTATCAACATGATTCAATTTGCAGCGGATTTTGGTGCCATTTTAGTCCTGGATGAGCCCTCTCTTTCTGACCCTTGCAAATAAATGTTTTGCCTCCGGCCTTCTAAGGAAAAAAGCAGAAATCCGCGTTCCTCTGATGTAAATAATTACAGCAAGTGAACAAACAACAGAGAAATTACAAAAATAATAAAAAGCTCCATTGCTTGCAAAAAAGAAGTTACTTGCAAGTTGTAGATTGATGGCTAAAGTTGTTATATTCACTGATACAGTTCAAGAGAACGTATTTCGTAACATATATTAGTTGAAGGGAGTTCTCAATAAGTTCAATAAGAAATGGCCATCTAGGCAAAAAAGTTGAACTCCTTTACCTCAATTTCAATTATGTGACTCGGTTGGTAGATGGAATAATTTGATGGTAACAACGTTTCATATGAATTCTAATAATTGGTTCGAACAAGTTACTGCTACAAGAGCATTTTAAAGTATATAGTACTTTTGAGTTTCAGCTTCTTGTAGAGTTCACTTCCACACTTTGCTAGAAAAAGAAGGATTCAAATTACTGTCAGATGTATGAAGAAAAAATAAAAAATATATCAATCACTACCGAGTAAATACAAAACCTTCTAAAAGCAGTTTCTCCAATATATGGCCTTGGAACAGCCAACCAATGCATAACAACTTAAAAAATTGTTATCCCATTTACTTCAATCCACATGAACCTGAAGCATCAGAAATAGCAACCACAATTCGGGTTTGCGGAATGAAAATAAACCGACTGCAAACGATACATTGTACACCCAAAAACATTCCTAATCTCATGGTAATGCAATGGTCAGATGAAAAAAGGCATAAAATACAGGAACAAAAAAGTTACTAGACAGTAAAAATCACAACTCTTACTCAAAGAATCCTACTAACATCAACCAGACAACAGACCAAAGTTTTCATGTATGACAGAATCAAGCAACACGGGCAACGATTACTCACTCAATCCATGGCTGAAGCGGGTCTTCACCTGTATACTCATCGATGGCCTCTATTAATCTCCTGATTATTAATCAAAATATAATAAAAATTTCAATAATCAACCCTCATAAAATTGAACATAAGTCGAAGCATTTACTATCAAACAAAAGGATAAATAGAGACAAGGTTCAGCAAAAATCACCTCCGATGTTGGAGAAGCGAGTTCCTGAGTTGGTAATCGGAGTGGGATTTCAGGGCGCCATTGAGGAGGCCGACTTTGCGGCCGCGCTTCAAGGGACGAACGTTTTCTTTGAAGAGCTCCCACTCGTTGCCGGTCTCTTTCTTGGCCGCCAGAAACTCCATCTCCGGGTCCAGAAACGTCTCGATCGGCAGCCCATCCATAGCTTTCCCTGCGATTCTTCTTCTCTCTGACTCTGCTCTCTCTCTCTCTCTCTCTCTCTCTCTCTCTCTCTCTCTCTCTCTCTCGCTTCGAATTTGAAATTTGATTATTTGAAAGATGACCATTTATTTGAATTCTTATAGCCGTTGGGAGAAAGAAACCAACTGGGCCTGCGACTTACAAGGGACGGGCCGGACCGGGCCGATTCTGAAGTGTCTCTCACCGTGATTACAGGAAGTGTTTGTCGCCTGCAATTTTGTGGGATTCATTTTAATCCTGTTGTATTTTTTTTTTAATTATTTTTCTATTATTATTATTTTCTATTATTATTATTATTATTAAACAAAAACTGTAATTTTATTGTTCAATTGATTGGTCGACAAATTTGCTTGCTTTGATAATCCGTGAATGAGATTGAGGGAGGTTTATGGTTAGAGATGTTATATATCAGTATAATGCTTATATCTTATTCACTGTCAAATTAGAGCACATTTGGTTTTTAAAATAGAATTTGACTAATTTTATATGTTGAGGTCATATTATACTGTTATGATTAAAGTGTCACAATGTTTGTCCTGCATCATTTGTATTTTTGGTAAGATTGGGTAGAAAAAATCTACAATTGTTTGGCATGATAATAGTATAGATTAAGCCATATATTGTAAGCTATCAGCTATCGGCTAGTTTTACTGAACATAGCAGAAGTCAAACAGTTATTAGGCTGAATATAGTTGAAGACTACCCGTCAACGGGAGCCTAGAGAGACTACTAACACACCCACAAGAATAAACAAACTAAAGCTCCCAAGAAAAGAGAATCTACATGTAGGTACGGTTGGTCGTATGATCGACCAGAAAGGACTACACTTGGTACTAAAACACAAAACATTTTACCCCGGTGGACATTGAGTTGGTCGCATCATTAGGCAGTCTAATAGAAAAGACTAAGGGATGAGAAGGAATCTTAAAAGTTTAAGAGTTGGACATTGATAAGGCAGTTTGGGCAGCCCATCTGGCAGTCTTAAGCAACAAGGTATCACCTCCTTATATAAAGGAGTGAGGTATGCCTATTGTTATATTAAATTCTCTATTATTTCATGCACTATTTTCTGCACTTCATCTTCTATAACTGCTTATTTAAGCATCGGATGTTCTTCATAAAAAAACCCCTTTGATGAGAGTTTTAGAGCAAAAAAGATTTAGCGACCGTCGATAATAATCACCAAAGATTGATTTCTTCGAATTGTTTGCAATCGAGGAGCACGTCAGGAACTGCCATCCACATAATTGAAGATCTTCTGCGCATGAGGAACCAGTTTTCGCTCGTCGAAGTTCCATGGAATAGAGATCGTTAAAAAAAAAAAAAGAAAACGAATGAGTTAGAAATGTTTCACAGTAAGCCTTCAGGTTACTTTCTAGCTTGTTTAGTTGAATATGTGGTTTTTGTTTCTATCTATAAATTATATGGTTTCGAAAAAAAAAGTATACCAATTACACCTTCACTAGTGCTAAAACCAAATAAGAAATAAATATCAAAACTTAATGACGAAATAAACTCTCAAGCATGGTTTTAAAAACCGAACCGGACCGACCAGTTCAACCGGTTGGACCGGGAACCGGTCTTCATTCCGGTCTGATTTGCTACATCTAACCGCCCAACATTCAAATTGGTCAAAAACCCATCGAACCGGCAAAAACCGGTTGAACCGGTGAACCGAAACCGATGGTTCACTGATTCAAGCTTTTGAATTTGGAATTTGTTGATTGTGAAGTGATTTAATCACACATTTTTTACTTGTGTTTCTAATGTGTAATTTATTCTTTGCTAAAACTATTGGGCCTTACAAACATTATTGTACTATTAAAAAAAAGAGGAAATAGCTATTTTCACCCCATTTTGAAGTCCTGTTAAGTTTTTAACACCACCCAATAAAAAGTTAAGTTTTTCACCCCAAAAAGTACGAAGATATATGCGAAAAACTATACGATAGATAGACGACCGGTATGAGCATGGGCGAGAAAATTATGAGTTAAAGTATGCGACGAATATGCGGAGATTCGATGTACGATTCGGTCAATCACGGTCCGTCGCCCATTAAATAATTATTTTTGTTAGGCGAATGAACTGCGACTATTAGTCGAAAAAATTATTCTGCGACATACCAACGTCGCATATTATTCGCAGAATTGGTGCAAAATAAGTTTTTTTTGTATTTCTTTCATCTTTCAGTTATGCGAGGCGGTATGCGAATTGTCGCATATTGCTCGCATACCCCCTTCGCACTTCTACTGGAAAGTATTTTTTTTATTTTTTTTATTTCTTTCATCTTTTAGTTATTTCAGTTATGCGATGGGGTATGCGAATTGCTGCATATTGCTCGCATACCACCTTCGCACTTCTACTCGAAATTTTATTTTTTATTTCTTTCATCTTTCTGCTATTTCAGTTATGCGATGGGATATGCGAATTACCGCATATTGCTCGCATACCCCCTTCGCGCTTCTACTCGAAAGTTTATTTTTAATTTCTTTCATCTTTCATCTTTCATCGAAAGTTTATTTTTAAAATTTAAATTTTTGAATGGTTTAGAAACCGCTGGCAGTTGAAACGTTATGGCCGATTTCGAGGCGTCTTATCTGCTTTTCGAAACGCCTGGGCAGTAAAAGCGTGCACGCGAATCGTTTCATCCGTCTGTATAAAGCGTGTAATCTTCGATCCATATCATGCCACTTCTCTTACTACCCATCCGTCACCCAGAACTCTTTGTTAATGGCCCTTCGTTTTTCCTTTTTCTTGTATATGAGAAGCAGTTCGCCGGAGATAAACTAGAGTTACAAAAATTCTTTCTTTCGACCCGTGAGGCAATTCTTTAAGATTACTGTGTCCGAATTGAGAACTCCTAACCTTCTGAATTCGTCGGAGGAAAAAATTCAACGAGCGGAAATTCCGTTATCCAACTTTACTAACGTGGCCCCGGCAGGAAATATATATGCCGAGACAGCGACGATGAATATCAAACCTCTGGGCCCGGGTATTGTCGGATCAACTGTGAGAAGGTTGAAGGTCAGAACGGCGCATCAGCGGTCGGGGCGTAACGGCCCGGCCCTCTGTCAGAGGCAATGTTGGCCTCAACTTCTCGAGGTTGTGGTCGGCCAGGTTTTCCTGCAGAGGAATGTGGTTGGTATCGAAGGAGTTTTCCCCGAACCCGTCAGAGCCCATCGGTTGAGAGCGTGGTGGTCGTGGCCAATCTCATGCTGGAGTTCTACATGGAACTCCACAAACAATCTCCACCTACAGCTCCTCTTCTGGAGTCTGAGTGCTGTGGTAGCTCGTCGGCTCCCTCGTCCTAGCTTTTGTTAGGCTGGTCCTTCGATTTTTTTTAACTTTGTAATCGGCTGGGGTTGAAGCGACTGTAAAAGCAGTAGTGTATGGATTTCTGTTCGACCTTTTATTCTGCGAAATACAAACTTCGCATATTATTCGCCTAGTTGGTGCATAATAAGAAAAAAAATATTTTTGGAAATTTTCTATTCTCTGACACACATTGCGAAACACTCGAGTAGTATAAATGAAGAATAATTTTTTTTTTAATTTCTTTTTGGAAATTTTCTATTCTGCGAAATACAAACGTCGCATATTATTCGCCTAGTTGTTGCATAATAATTGTTTTTTTAGAATTTAATTTTTTGAAAATTCTTGTTTAGGCGAAATGAACCTGAGACTATTAGTCGAAAATATTACGCACAACAAACGCATAACACGTAGTATAATCGAAGAATAATTTTTTTTTAAGAAAAATTGTTTATGAAATTCTCTATTTTGTGAAATACAAACGTCGAAAATTCAACAGTTTAGACTATGAACCTGCGACAATTAGTCGAAACAATGTCGCATACAAACCGCACAACATTCGTAGTATAATCGAAGAATTTATTTAAACAAAAATTGTCTTTGGAAATTTTCTATTCTGCGACACACATAAATGCGACAAATAAACATCGCATAATTCATTCGCAGGTCAACCGCAGGATATTCGCATACCCACTTTTTGTGTAAAATAATTATTAAACAATTATTTAAAATATTTTGTGTTTGAAATGGTCTGATAAATGCGATTCTTTATGCGACCGTCTCACGACGGATATGCGTTAATTCGCAGGTCTACCGCAGGGTATTAAACTGCGAAAGAGATACGAAAACTAAACAATTATATTTATTTTGTTTATTAAATATGCATCGAAATTGCGAAAGTATGGTGCTTGTTACGCGAACATTACTCGATAGCTGTTATTTCACATATTTTGTCGTATAGTTTATTATTTAAAACAAACAGAAAAAAAGAAAGCAAAACGTCGCATATACGCTACAGTTGCACCTCTCAGGAGAAGAAAACAAAAAAGAAAGAGGGGCGAAAAATTTGAAATTCCATCTTCCATCTTGCGACATTAATTCGCATAGTTAGAAGCAAAAGAACTATTAGAAATTAAAAGAAAAAAAGAACCAAAAATGATGAACGAGAACGACGTCATGGCCTTCTTAAGAGATTCTGAAGATTTCACGAATCAAGCTTTTCTCGAGGCGGCCGGCCAAGCGGGTGCCCTAACAGCGGCTACTGCGGCCGACGACTCAACGGTTGCCGTAACGGGTATGGCGGGACAGGACTCAGCGACTGAAGGCACAGGTCCGGAGGCCATCTCTTTTGGAGAGGTAACTTCCATTTGTTGCAATTATTTAATTTAAGTTATTTAATTTCATTTGCTTTAATAGTTGAGAAATAGTTGTTTTTATTTGATAATGTATAAGTAATTTGATTTGAATAATTAACAACAACAACAACAATGCGATTGTTTAGGATTTGTTGTCGTACAAGAGACAGGGCCTGATCGATAAATATGAAGGGCTGAAGATCAACGTTTACAGCCGACAGTATATATGTTCTGATATCAAGAACGAGTTGGGCGTCGTTGAAGGGGCCTTGACTGCTTTCCAGGGTTCGGTCTTTGGTCCGTTCCTCCAGTTTGATGATAAGGCTAATGTCTCTGCAAAGGCAATGCATGGGGTTCTTTCGCGCGAGGTGACTCGTGTCGGTCAGAACCCGAACGAGATGTGGTTCCTTATTGGTAACCATTTAACCCGATTCTCTGCCCATGAGTATGTTGTGGTGATCGGGCTTGCTTTTGGATCGTCTGCGTTTGACCCGAACTCAGCGCCTCCTCCTCCTCCATCATCTATTTTCTATGAGAAATATAAAGGCAAGCGGGTCACTATGCAGCAGTTGCGTGATGACTTCAAGGCGGGACAGTTCCGCCACTCTCGGGATGTGATAGTGAGAGTGGCGAAGATTCTAATGCTCATGTACTTTATAATTCCTCATGACGACAAGAAGGCTCGGTATATTGATACCTGCTGGTGGGCTTTGCTCGAGGACGACCAGATGTGGAGAAATTCCCATGGGGGAGTTACTCGTTTCAGTACCTGCTCGACTACTTGAAGATGGCCCAGTACAGTAAAATGAAATATCATATCTATGGATTTCACTGGGCGTTTCTAGTATGGTGCTACGAGGCAATCCCTGCATTAGGTAGTGCATGTGGAGCATGTACCTCGGTGAGACGTCCACCACGGCTGGTTCACTGGGAACTGAGGAAGGTCACACTTTCAAATACATTTTTTGACCAACAGGTATTATTTGATCCTAAACATTTTTTGTTATTATTGGAATCGTTAGCAAGTGATATTCGAAATTATTTTTTTAGTCTTAATGATTTCTGATGATTTCTTTAATTTTATATTCTATTTTTTTAAATTTAGTTGGAGGTGCATGAGAGGCTGGAGCCGTATGAGGAGGAGAGTGTCGTGTTGGACCTCTCAAATTTGGATGTTGTTCAGGGGCCTAGATTTTTGCGACGGCTTAACCCAGCCAATCACCGTATACAAGACTCGGCATCGGTGTCCATGTTGGCTCTGCACCCAAGGAAGCGGGCCCGGACTGAGGGTGAAGATAGTCCGATGCACCGGGAGGAGGTGAGGCCAACAGATGGGTCGGCCTTTATTGAGGATATTCGCGCGTGTGTACGGGCTTAAATGGCTAATGTTATAG
>CACSLK010030875.1:5653239-5664986 GCA_902706635.1 Striga hermonthica | reverse complement strand
AAAAAAAAAAAAAAAAAAAAAATTCTTACAGAGTTGATTGCAAACATGTTCGACTCTAATTGTTTGATCGACAAATTCAATTAGTTATTTGAGTTTGACTTGTTTAAGTATTTAAACGGGCCGAAATTGAGTTTTCACAATTCGAACCGAAATATGTTAATAGATAATTCAGTTCTAGTCATGGCAAAACAAGTTCCGGGCTGAAATTGCCAGCTCGAACATATGCACTGGCCGGTTCATTGAGTTGTCGGTTCTTGGCCGCCCGTTTCATTAAAAGAAATATGTATAATTAAAAAATATTTTTGATAAAAAAGGCCAAAATGAAACCGCTGGTTCGAAATGTATAAAATATAAAAAGTATTGAACATGAACCGAACTTGTCAAAATTACGGCCGGTTCAAGACATTCAACGGGCCAGTTTGTGCCGGTTCGAGCTGAATCGTCGGGCCAGCCTGATCCATGAACATTTCTACTCGGTTCCAATAATAGCAAAAATAATATGTAGTCTCGTGTTAAAATTATTTCTGCCTAAGCGCCTGTGTACAACCAAACCACCCCATGAGAAAAAAATAAATAAATAAAATGAAAATAAAAATTCAAGTGGCTGAGAATTTATTTAACGGCCAAAACGACTATCAGTCGGGTCGTATAACTCGGCTTCCGCAGCCATGTCCCTGCTCCTTCCTCCGCCTTCCCTCTCCCGTTGCCTTCGCACAACGCCACATCCATCTGCCGTCCATGGCGGAAGCTCCTTTTTCCGATGTAAAGCATCATGGCAAGAGGTAGCCACATCATCTCCCCTCTCTCTCTCTCTCTCTCTCTATATATATATAAATATATATTAATACGCGTTTCAATTGATATTGGTCCTTTGATGAAGGTCGCCGGCGTTTTGGTATTCTCGGCGATTCCTTTCACGGCGGTGAAAACCATAGCCAACAGTCCACTCGGACAGTCACTCCAGAGGCGAATGGAGGAGAAGAAGCAGCTATATCAGCAAAATTCGTCGAAATTGAAGGTGCTTTCCGACAAGGCACGAGCTGAGAGGTAATTGAGTGCTTATTCGTCACTGCTTCATGTATGATTTCTGTTTTTCCAGCTCAATTCTATACGAATGTTTAAATTTGTATTGAGTACAGAGGTGTGGATTAAGCCAAAGGGGAGATTGATTAGTTGCATATATGTTCTTTTGTGTGAATGAATTTGTTTATGTTGTGTTGCTAAAATTAGTTTAGCATCGAAGTAAGGGTGACTTGCTGGTATTGATTTCCTTCCTCCATGAAATTAATACCGGTAACTAAAGTTTCGTTCTGCATAATTGAAGCACAATCACTTCAATTTACTTCTAGATAGAATTAGAGCATGCATTGATTCTTGCTGAGCCAGGTCTTATAATGTCTTGTGTGCCTTTTGTAATATTTAATATTAAACGTAAAAGAAACTGGATGCTGTGACTTTCACCAATAAGGCACAAAGAGCGTCTCCAACTCCAAAATAGACTTAATTTTTTAATGATGCAGAGAAACCAAAAGAAAAACAGATATATGCAACATTTTTTGAAGTTGGGTCTAAAATTAGGAGTAACCAAACATATATGAAAAGTTATATTAAAATAATAATTTTTATGTTGTCTCGTCGGGTCTATTGCCATGTCTCAAAATAGACTCAAGTGGAGAACTGGTTTGTTTTGTCACGCGACACATCAACTATACTAGACTCATTTTGTTTGCATTGGAGAGGATATGTTACACAAAGAAGTCTGAAATCCTATGTGGAAGCATTGAAGATACTCTAAGGAAAATAGGAACAAAAGAAGGACCACCGATTTGGTTTGAGGGCTGACCAGATATAGTATACATGTACTATGTCTGAACCAAATGTGTAAAAGAGGACTACTATAATCCAGACATGTGAGAGCAGGATGCCCTGTTATTGTTATGCGTGTGTGTAATTATTTAAAAAATCTGTTCATGTGCTTCTCCGGCAACTTGCTAGTCTATCCAATATGTCCATTTAGTTTTTCTCACCATCAGGTTTACAAAAATTTATTATTTTGTGAAAGAAATCAAATTCTCTTCTTTTCCAGCATGTGGTATGGAGAGGATCGCCCTCGCTGGCTTGGTCCGATCTCATATGATTATCCTGGCTATCTCACTGGTGAACTGCCAGGGGATTATGGTTTTGATATTGCGGGTTTGAGTCAGGACCCTGTGGCCTTGCAGAAATTCTTCAAGTGAGTACACATCCTAGCTTTATTAGCTCTTTTTTCTTCAGTAACTTGATGTGAATACATGAACAACTACTCAAGTTCAGGAAACAGTGACTTTTAGCAAAATGATAAAGAAAAATCAAAACTTTCACTTTGAAGTATTCCTGACCATTTATTGCCACAATTTGGTGAACAAGCAACCAAACTGTTAAGTTTAGTACTGTGCATGTTGTTTTTGAGTAAGCCATGATGAATGTGGCAATTAACTTGACTTACGAACTGTCTATTAAGAATAGCTATTTCTTTGGTCTTACGGAACTCAAATAAAAAAATATTTGACATAATCGACAAGCTCAAGGTAGGTCTCTATAGTTTGAAGAAACCACCACTAAGGTTTGTATTTATTTAAGAAAAAGAGGAAAATACTCATTTCTGTTAGTCATTTGTGACTAAGGGCATTAGCGTCATGAGAGGTGAAATTACTTTAGACCTAGGCACAATCTATTTTTTACTAATCAAACCTCAGGGAGTATTGACCTCTTACAGATAATAATGTCTTCACATGAAATCTCATTATGCAAGATGCATAGGACAATGTCATAGTTCACAAAGTAAATACTTTTTCCTTCATAGAATTAATGAATACTTGAATGTCTTCTTTTATTGTTATGGAACAAAAGATTATCCCTTAAATATTCCTTGACCTTAGAAGCTCAAGTATATCAGCTCACTCGTAGAGGGTTCAAATCATGGCTCACACATCGAAACCTAATAGTTTTTTTTAATCTTCATCTTCTCCTGCTAATTAAGAGGATGAAAATGGGCAACTATTTATCCACTACAGTCATCTTGCTTCATCCTTAACCTTCTATCTCTTTCAGAAGATAAACTTAAATTGTAAGCGTGGATTAACTAGAGGTCCATGAAGCACTTAAGTTAAGCTGTATGGCTGCCTTAACTTAGAGTCCATGCTCTAATGTCTTTGGGGTTAAAGAGGGTTTTCAGTAGAACCATACTAATACCCAAATTTCAAGTAGTAGTATAACCTATGGGATTTGTTACGATATTAGCTGAAGTAAACAAATCTCCATGTTTAGAATGAGCTCACAACCTCATCATCAAGATGATAACATCACTTATCGTAAACTATATTATTGTGCAGTTTTGAAATACTTCATGCTAGGTGGGCTATGCTTGCTGCACTTGGTGCTTTAATCCCTGAAATATTAGACCTAATAAGAGCATTCCATTTTGTGGAACCTGTTTGGTGGCGAGTAGGCTACTCAAAGCTTAAGGTTAGTCTGATATGTTTATTTTTATCATTGCATAAAATATTAGAAGGCCTCTATAGTTTCTGCTGCCTTCGCAATATTTCAGCCTATGTCCATTATAATGATAAGTCTTGCAATTCCGGACACAGCAAGACAGCATGACACAAACACAAGAAGAAATAACGGGTTAGTGATTAAACTTACAGTGTTCATGCCGTTATCGTTTCGGGACACGAAAATTTCACTTCATGCTCGTTGTCAACCCCATACAATCCCCCTTATATATAATTTCCGAATGTGCTGAGCCTAAGTGGCAGGCTCGCATGCTTCGGGTTCCTATATGGCAAAATTTCATGCTTCATTATTTGGCTTGGATTAATTTTAATTTACTTCCCATTCAAAAATAATTAGGTTCGGTTATCCATAAATATGTTGATTATTTATGGTCATTTTGGATGTATTAGTTGCATTTTAATATCAATTCCTATTATAACCATTGAATTGTAAATGTATTTTGAAGTTGATAACTTTTGTATTTCTTATCGGTTTTACATATATATTATATCAAATTAATTGTCTCTTAAAGAGCTCGATTTGACATCCATATTGTAGGTATAAAATAAATAAATTATATTTATCTTTATAATAATAGTAAAATTATTTATTAATATTAAATAGAAAAGTATAATTATTTATCAATTAATATATTTATGATTAAAGTAGTTATATGGTTTATGTTAGAAAACTTATAACACTGGTAAGTCGCACAAGAATAAGTGTCATTCTAAAATATATATAATTATAAATATATATATATATATATATATATATATTTTGAAAAAACTGTTTAAATTTTGAAACAATTTTTTTCATTAATTTTAAAATTTAAAAATAGTTTTTTCTAACAAGCACCCGTGTAATACACGAGTGTTGTACTAGTTACTTATATTAATGTAATTTTCCATGTGATATCATGTTGCATCGTTTAATATCTTGCATTAGAAATTTAGGGTCAAGCTACAATTTGGTTTCAGGTTTTGGTTTACAACTAGTAAAATACTGTCTTGAATTATAAATTGCCATAATGGTATCGAAGATAGCTTTGAGATTTGTTTCAGAGCTTGTTCCATATTAGAAAATTATTGAAATCAGACTAGCTTGTGAAATATTCAGTTTTATGACGAGTTTGATGCTTCTGCATTAATTAGTGTCGTCATCACCATTCAAATTCATATTGTGTACACATGCGAGGTGAATGAGGGGAATTTAACGTGATTTGTATTGAATGTTTTTTGTAAAGTAGAAACAATTTTTGGAAGAAGAATGTGGTCTATGCACTATTTTATGGAAGAAGAATCTATGAACTATTATTAAGGCTTCATAAGTTTACAGAATGTAATATGGCTTCATAAGTTTACTTACGCTGCTTAAAGCTTACATGGTTTCTTCTTGACATCGATTTCATCTTTTCTACATAATATTTAGTTACTAACGCGAAACAAATCTTCTATGAATGGGAGCATCTCTTCTTTTCTGCTCCATGCAATGACTTGTCTGTCATTTCTTGACCTATGGAATTTAAGGTCCAGCACATCACTTCATAGGTTTTGTCTGGTACTCTTTAATTACATTCTCTCGTTGCCCTTTATGCGTTTCTGGATTAGTTATTAGTAGCCTATGGTATCCGCGTTTGATTGGGTGATTGACCATGAGTTATTGGTTTATTCTTCTCGTGTATGTTAATCGGGCAGTTGCCTGTGGTACCAGTCAAGATAAGTTGGCCAATCCATTGAATAGATTATTTGTGATGTAGCACTGGGTTACCTTGCCATATAATTTTCTTTTTTATGCCTTACGGTTGTCTTGCACTTCTTTGTTCGAGTAGCTTCCATAGACAGCTTGAATGGTTTTTTGTTAACATCGTTATTTCATTACTAATAGGTTTCAAAAACAGTAATATTAAAACCAGTTAATGGCTTCAAGAAATTTACTAAAATGTGCCTTTAGAAATGTATATCAACCATAGTTTAATTTAAATACTTCATAAGTTTATTCTGTTGCTATTAGAGTAGAAAATGCCTAATTTGATCTCATCAATGAGATTAATTCATCGGCATTTGTTTCCTTCTCTTATATATTCTTTTCACCAGGGTGATACCTTAGACTACCTCGGCATTCCGGGTTTCCACTTGGCTGGAAGTCAAGGAGTGGCTATTATAGCAATCTGTCAAGCCCTTCTGATGGTAATTGTACTATTCACTTGTAATCTGAATCTGTTGATCATTTTGATGCCTTAACTGTCAAGATTAGCACCCTGTTGCAGTTCTATTTATCTGCCCTGTGATATTTTCTCTAAACAAACCATTTTTTGAATTTCAATTGCATGACTGGATTGGCCATAGTTAGGATACCTATGCATCTAAAAACTGCATGACGAATCTGCTATTAAAGAACGTAATATTTTGTTTAGCATTCAACTATAAATTCATACTTAGGTAGTTTCCTACTTAGGTAGCAATATGCATAGAATTAGTAACCTAAGCACAATGAAAAAATTTGAAGTTTAATTATCGGAGTGAAATTGGTATCTTACTTGACACAAGAAAAATAGCTTCACCATATAGAAAGTCCATGATGTAGTTGAGAAAACCTTGCGAGAAAACACAAAGTTCAATTCTTGATGGTGATTTGACATAAATAATTTGACTGCTGCAAGTGAGTAAATTCAGCAAAATGAGAAAATGTCTATTACAATCTACTTTTGCTGCATAGAGTATGAAATGAAAAATATATATATATATATATATATATATATATATATATATATATTTGCCTAACTTCACTAGTTATTATGATCATCCGGCAGAAAGCATAGCAAATATTTTTATGCCCCTTCAACATAGTGCTCACAGTTTCTACCATACAGAAGCCAGATACTTTTAATTTTCAGAGTATGTCAATTGATTTTCTGGACAATTTCCCCTCAAAGTATGCCTTACGATTTTCCTGAAGCACATGGAGGGCCGGGGGTTAAAAAGAGAAGGCTTTGTGATGATGTGATCTCATTAAGGCAATGCAATAGCCAAGAATAAAGTCCCTTCCCCTGTTAATTATCAGCTCCTTATTTTCCTTTTCAATATACTTTAATCGCTATTTTTAATCATCATCTTGCCTCTCTCATTTCCTGGAGTTTGGAAAATTATAGTTTCCTTACTTGGTTACTATTGTATTTACCCACCCACCAAACCTTTTCTGTATGACCTTTACATTCTGTATGCAGGTTGGTCCAGAATATGCGCGATATTGTGGTATTGAGGCACTTGAGCCTCTAGGTATATATTTGCCGGGCGACATTAATTATCCGGGCGGTGCACTTTTTGATCCCTTAAATCTCTCTAGAGATCCCTCTTCTTTTGAGGAACTAAAGGTGAAGGAGATTAAGAATGGTCGTCTGGCTATGGTTGCCTGGTTAGGCTTTTATGTTCAAGCTGCTCTAACCGGTAAGGGTCCTGTACAGAACCTTCTCGAGCACATTGCAGATCCATTGCACCATAATCTGCTTTCAACAATAGAATCTTTGCATTTGTTCTGACCCTCGAATTCATTATAAGTTAATATGCACATTGTCACTACTTGTTAAAGGTCTCCATGTAATGTAAATGCATACTGGTCTCATCCGCATTGATCCTATGTAAGTCCCGTGAAATAGCGACAACAGAATGCGAATTTGTTATCGTTTTATCCAACTATAATACACGATGAGGATGTGATTTATAGAAGCTTACTCATAATCTAAGCCTAGTGGAATCGTTATCATCATTTATTTTCCAAGCAATGTAATACAAACTTCATCCGAGTTCTTGCATAGCTGCACTTGAGGATTTTGAGCTCGAATTATGTACTGAAGCATTTTCATCTATTGTTTCATATGCATTGTCCAACTTGATTAATTAAATTGTTTTGATTGGATTGTTTAGTGAAGAATGTCGTCTCTAATTCTTTTATCCTTTATAATTTATACTAGTACAACACCCGTGTATTACACGGGTGCTTGCTAATTTTTTATCTTAAAATCTAAAATTAATGAGACAAAGTAGTTTGAAAATTTAAATACCTTTTATAAATATATATATTATTATATATTTATTATGACACTTTTTATTTGTGCAATTTACTTGTGTTATATTATACTATTTTTTTAACTTACAATATATGACTCTATTACATAAATATATCAATTGAGAAATAATTTTATTTTTCTAATGAATTTTAATAAACATTATTATTTTTTATTATTATAAAGATAAATATAATTTATTTATTTTATATATACAATATGGATGTCAAATCGAAGATCATCAAAAGATGATTAATTTGATATATTATATATGTAAAACCGATAAGAAATACAAAAGTTATCAACTTTTAAAATAAATTTATAATTCAATAGCTTATTGAAAGAAACAAATCAAAATTTAAGGATATATTAGACACTTAGTGCCTCACTATGTAAAATTACAAAGAATTAAAGAGTTATATTAGTAAAAGTGATATTAAAATACCTAAGTTAGCTAAATAATATTTATGGAATACCCGAACCTAGATTATTAATTATTAATATATCAATATTATTTATCCAAACCTAATTACGAAGCATGATTATTCGCCAAATAGGATTCCGAAGCACCAGAAACAGCCATATAGGCTCAGCGCATTCGGGAATTATATATAGGGAGGATTGTGGAGCTGTCCGATCAAAAGAGACTAGATTACCAAAAGTACATCTGGAAAGCAAATGATTGGTGAACCACATGAATTGCTACAAGGGGGTGATTGAATATGAATTCAACTAGAAAAAAATTAGTTTTTTTTTTTTTTTTTTTTTTTTTTTTTTTTTTAACTATAGTTAAGTTTGAAAAAAAGTAGTATGATTAGTTGTTAGTGGGGGGAAATTTCACTTTTGGTACCCCAGGTTTACATACTTTTCGGTTTTGATACCCATGGTTTCAACTTAATCATTTTCAGTCACTCAAGTATTCAAAATCCATCATTATTGCCCAAATCGTTAGTTGACCGTGAGTCAACTGACGGTCACCTTCTCTAGCAGGTCGTCTCATTCTGCAAGTGATAGAAAATGGCGGGCATCTCCATTACAGCACCACAAAACTGCCGAAAGTGAGGGGAAAAAAATTGAAGTATTTGCAATTTTGCACCATGAGCAGTTCAAGAGGAAGTTGGAACTCTCACTGGAACTCCGATATTAATGGTGCTCCAATTGAGATGACCTGCAATTGTGGAGAAAAAGTGTACTTGAAGATTCCTAATTTGTTCAACTGAAAAAAAAAACCTAATTTTTAAAAATTCTCTCACCATAATCAGATAATATGGATACCTCAAAATTAACCATATAATTTCCATTGAAAAAGAGTATGCATCTATCACGGATAATCGAAAAACCCCTAATTTTTTCAACTGAAAAAAACCCCAATTTTTAGAAGTACTCTCACCATAATCAGATAATACGGATATCCCTCAAAATTAACCATATAATTTCCATTAATTCAAAAAATTGATGACAAACTGAAGTGAAAAAATTTACCATATTGAGGTTGCAACCCACGTATAATCCTGTTTGCATTGAGTCAGATGGGCCGTCGCAGTTCTTAATATGCTCGTCGCAAATCTGAATATGCTCGTCGTAAATCTGATATGGATGCTCACAATACACCAATACACATTGTCCACTCAATTGCGATAAATGAAAGAAATTTTTCTGAAGGTAAAATGTTAGGGTTTTTTTCATTTCAATTAGGTCTGGTCGATTGGAGAAATTGGGGGAAACCGATTATTTAGGTTTCTTTCGAGAAAACAACAGGCTATAGAAGGTGAAGGTCAGTTGACTCACGGTCAACTGACGATTTGGGCAATAAGGATGGATTTTGAATACTTGAGTGACTGAAAATGATTAAGTTGAAATCATGGGTATCGAAACCGAAAAGTATGTAAACTTGGGTACCAAAAGTGAAATTTTCCCTTGTTAGTGGATATATTGAAATAATATTTAAATTAAAATAATTAAAGTTGATTTGATATAAAAGTAAGAGAAAATGATTGGAAGTGATGGCTAGTTAAAATTATGTGAGTAGATGAATAGTGAATTAAAGTTGACGTGATTTGTCATAATGATTGGTTGATATTATTTAATTATATGGATAATATTGAGATAGTGGAGTTGGGTTAAAGTTGAGTTAAATTTGAGTTTTGAATGAAATATTTACTGTAGAATCATATACAATCGCGCCCTAAACACCGCCCATTTTTTACTACCTACCTCCTCCCCTTGGACCATATTGTCATTAGCATTTTTTTTAAAAAAAAAAAATATGGTCTTTCGGCAATACTGGTTGGACTGCTGTCGACCAGCCGAAAATTGCGGCCACGCTCGGCGGCAGTCGGTTGATTCAGCCAGCCAGTCCAGTGATCAGCCGGCCTAATCGGTCGACCGCCACCGTGTGCGGCCGTAATCGCCAGCCATCCGATGGAGGTTCGGCTGGTATTGTCGACTGGTCGACAGCGGTCAAACATATATTGCCGGCTGGTCGTGTTTTTTTGTAATCAAATTTTTATTTAAATTATGTTAGAATTATTATATTATAAATTAGAATTGATTATCTTATAGAATTTGTTATTACGTTACATCTTAGAAATTGTTATGTTAGGTCATCTCCAACCAAAAAACTCATTCTCAAACCCATTTTGCAGTAACTGTCATATTTTGCAGTAATTCATCTCCAACCGAAAAACTCATTCTCATATCCAAAAGAATATTCTCGGAATATTCTCTTTTACATCAACTTTTATAACTTTTTAATACTACCCACATATTTTACAACTTTACAAATTAAACTACACTATTATTTTAAATTCAATTTGGACTTTATGTAATAAAATTGATTATAAAGTTATAATCATATACATAATAAATTGGAGAAATAAACATTCATTATGATATGGGATATTATACGCACTAGACCGGTTCGTCGGGTCAACCGAATAGAATGGATTAGCCGCTTTGGTCGAATAGCGTGGTCGTTAAGTGATACGGGTGCGAAGGTCGAAGATGCGCGGATTCATGAGCATTGGGGAGTTACCCGCGTTACTGAGCACTGGTCAAGGAGACAGGTGGTCGACTATTGATGGTCGTAAGATCGACCACTTCCCATCCAAGGGACAGCTCGGCGATTGGGCCAGATTCGGTCGAACGTCGGAGCCTCCAAGAAAATCTCCAGCATGTGTACGGAAGACACGCGGCGCATAAAGATTGGTCCACACTGGTAACGACCTCTGACACGTTCTGACCCATTCTGAGACATTCCTAACGCAAAGATAGTGGTGGCATGAGGTTGTACGATTGGGCAGTTGGGGCAGCTAGCTCAGCTCGTCCGGGCAACTCTTAGGGCAGGTACTCGCCTCTATAAATGGGGGCGAGATTTCTCATTTTCCACATAATCTCATAAACATTTTACATATTTTTCACATACATCCTTTATCTTCTCAAGGCTGACTTGAGCGTTGGAGGCTCTTCACCGGAAAAACCCCCGGTGTGAGAGTTTTGTGCAGGTTCGGCGTTCTACCGATGATGAAGGCAAGCTCGAGACGATTTCCAGCCGGTCGGGGCGTTACACTTGTATTACATTAAAACTTAAAAATTTCATCAAGATAAAATTAAAAATTACAAGGCACAAGATACAAGCTATCTTAAATTATAAATTAATAATTTGTGCACATATGCTAAATTGTAGTTTGCCTATCTTAAAATTTGAAAATATTTTAAACGGTATATTTGATTTTTTATGATAACTTAGTTCCAAGCTTTGATACATGTTATGAAAATATTTTACAGATAATTTAGAATGTTATGAATTTTTTTACAAATATTTTTTTAGTTGTGGGAAGTCCATTGCAAATGGAGTTGGAAGAGTCATTGTTGACAATTCTCCAGGCATAGTGCTACTAATGCACTAGATCAAAATGACTCAATTAAATTCTAGTGCTTCTTCTATTAGTGAAGTTTCTAGAAAAAATATATCAAACGACACAATGCACCTTGGGTCTCTACGGAAAGAGCCTCCTTGTATAATTACAAGGATAAAGTCTGCGTACAACTGACCCCCCGGACCCCAACCTGTTGGGAACATACTGGGTATGTTGTGTTGTAATAAAATTACATGTGAAAAGAGAATTGTATTATGTGGGAATCCTTAGAT
>CACSLK010030875.1:5613522-5629230 GCA_902706635.1 Striga hermonthica | reverse complement strand
TATATATATATATATATATATATATACCAATTATAAACTATTTATAAGCTAAAAATTATTCAATTTAATAATTAATATAAAATAAACCAAACATAAGCAAACAATAAATAGTAAGAATTAGTATATTTGCAATTTAAATAAAAACTTGGTAATTATAAAAATAAAATGAGATTTGAAGGTAAATGATTTCATTTTATTAAAAAAAAAATTAACATGTTCATAGTTTTCGTTTTTTTAACTAAAAATATACTAATTTTATGGTTTATAAGTAGTTGACTTATGGTTTATTAACATCATTTGTTTTTATTTTTTATTATTTTAATGTCATATTTTATTACTTTTTTTTTCAAAAAGTAGAGATAGGAATGAGAATGGCACATATCGGGTTGAGTAGATCAACACCCGGACTTGCTCCACGACTCTTGGCTCGAGCCCCGTCCTACCCTGTGACCCGCTACTAGGCTTGTACCGCGGCCTGGCCCGTGTTAGGGCAGACCGACCCACCCCGTACGAATTGTTTTTGTTTATTTAGCAGTGTAGGCCAACGAACCAGACAACCTTACCATTTTTAGAGACCAAGTGACTGTCATCCTATTTTTTTCGTGTTTCTCTCAATTTTTTATCCAAAGTTAGCTCGAATTCCACCCTCTTCACAGTATATGTAAGTAAATAATTTGAAGTTATATTATATGAGGGCGGGGAGATTTCTAGCACCCGAACATACTTCGTTCCCAACAATTTTAGAAACACTATTCTCAAAAGAAATTATTCTTTTACCAATATTATAATCATTCAACACACACACACACACACACACACACACACACACACACACACACATATATATATATATATATATATAATTGGTGGCTAATAACATTTAATAAGACCTCATTTTGATTTCTCTCAAAAAACTGCTACAAACTTTAACATTTATAGTTTTTTCTCTCTCTTTCTCTCTCTATATTTAATTACTAACAATAATTTTAATAATATTGATTATTGTTTACCATCTTTTTATGTTACAATCTTCTATTATTATCATTATTATTATTATTATTATTATTATTATTATTATTATTATTATTATTATTATTATTAATTATTATTATTTTTACAAGAAATTAGTGGGCAGCCGAGATACAATTTGGGCTCCCACTCCTTTGGCTATAGCAATGCCTATTCTAGTATAAATGTGAGCAGCAGCCTTTGCTCCAATATCTTGGGCTAAAGAAAACTTTTGAATGCACCATATCTAATTATTATTATTATTATTATTATTATTATTATTATTATTATTATTATTATTATTATTATTATTATTATTATTATTATTATTATTATTATTATTATTATTATTATTATTAATCCACCATATCTAATTAATGCTAAACTATTTCATTGCACCTTTTTTAGGGTTAATTAAGACAAAAACCGTTACATTTTATATTAATGAAGTAATAATTACACTTTTTATTATATCATAATAGTTATTATTAAAACTAATATTTATAGTTTAAACTTAATGATATATGAAAGTTACATAAACATAAAAAATTATGTAAAATTTTTGTTGAAGTTATTTATTCTAAAATTAATATTATATTTTTTTTATGTTATTTAGCGTTGTATTTTTAAATAAGTTAATTTATTAAAATTCCTTAAAATCGTATAATGAAATGTTATAATAAATATAATATTTTTAAGCTAACAAATTGGCGATTTCTCAAATTTATATTATTTATTATATTTTTATGTAATTAATATAGCGGTTCATATGCTATCAAATAGTTATGTACTATTTATTTTAACCAATGATCAAATTTTAAAACATAGTATAACTTATAATACTCTATGTTTAAAATATTATCATTGTATTAATACTATATGCATAAATGTAAGTTATAATATTCTATTTACAGTGTGCAAATGCACAGGGTCGAATACTAGTGTGTAATTAAACGAGCAATGTACTGAGCAATATGAGCTTAATTTAATACAATATTTTTAAGTTAAAAGTTTTATTAAAGTATAAATTTCCTCAACCTAGTGACCAGTAATCCTCACACAAATTTAAGAAAGGCCAGCACAAGTAACGAAGTCCCTTTTCTAGGGTTTGAGTCTCTCTCTTAGAGTTTCTAGTTCCTTCCGTAGGATTGGGTTTTTCTATCGATTCATCATGATTTCCATCCGATTTCTTCTGTTTTTCACATTCCATTGTTAGAATTAGATTATTCAGCGTTAAGTGTGGTCCTTTTGCAGTTGTATTGCTCTCTTTACCTAATTTTGTCGAGTCTCCTGGGGTGAGGCTTGTCAATTTTGGCAAAACCAAATTTTATTTTTTCAGACCTTTTGGTAAGTGCAGGATCTTAAGGTTTGGAAGATATCAACATGGAAGACGAAGTGGTTGCAAAGTTACAAAGGTTTGTGTTGTCGGAGAATGAAGATAGTGGGGTCATTTTGCTGGATGAGGATATCGTTACTGGGGTTCACGATTGCAAACTTAGTCTTATTGGAAAGATTTATGGGGAGAGAAAAGTTAATCTAGGAGGTCTCAGGAGTACGCTGGGGAACATCTGGGTTACGAAGAAGCCCTTTTCCATTAAGAGTGTCGGGCCCAGTAAATTTCAGTTTGTGTTCCAATGTGAGGAAGATAAGGAAAAGATCCTTCAAGGCAAAACATGGAGCTTCAACGACCAGTACTTGCTTCTCAAACAATGGGATCCAAATTGCACAGAGTTCACAGAGGAGGAGAAAAGAGTTCAACTGTGGGTGTAGATCATTAATATTCCTCTACACTGGATTAAGGAAGAAGTGGGATTGAAGATAGGGAGGATCATCGGTAAAGTGCACGATGTTTATATACCGGATACCAGCAACAACAATGGAAGGTTAATCAAAGTCCTGGTGGAACAAAAGCTGAAAGAACCTATACTTCGAGGAACTAATATCAAAATGGGCCAGGAGAATAAGTGGGTGGACTTCAGGTACAAAAATTTACAAAGTTTATGCTTTTATTGTGGGAGAATAGGGCATGGGGAGAGAAACTGCTTATGGAATAAGAGGATGTGAGCAAGAATTTGATTAAACCATGGAAATATGGGGATTGGCTGAGAGCCAGTGTGAGTTTTTTTGGTGAGTCTAGAGGGTCTAAACCAAATTCTAGTGGAGGCCAACCCTCTGGGGAGGATTTAAATAAAAGCTATAGGACTAGGGATAAAAATGAAGATAATGGGGGTGGAGGGCAAATCTGCAGGTTTCTCAAGCCAAGTAGGGCTTTAGATAGTAGTAGCTAACCCTCAGAATATGAGAGAGACTACTACTAAGGATAATGAGCTCCTAAAGACTCCCACAACTGATGTACCTCTTAACTCCAAAGGTGTAGTAGAGGAACAATTAGTTGAAGTGGAGATTCAAAGTGCTTCATTGGGAAAGAATATGCATAAAAATATGAGAGGTTTTGTGAGAAAAGCTAGAGGGATCCATGGGTCAGAACCTTCTAAAATGCAATTAGATGATAAAGGAATAATGATCCAAGATCCAGCTAGTTTTAATAAACTGAAAAGAGGGAGTTCTAGTTTGGGGGATAGTGGGGATGTTGATGATGATTATATGTCAAAAAAAATGAAGGGTGATGTTTTAGGTAGGGAGTCAAGGGTGGAGGAGGCCGACCTAGAATGGCCCCAAATCCCAAAATGAAGGTTTGTGTGTGGAATTGTAGAGGTCTGGGAGGACCCTCTACAATTTCCCAAACGAGAGATATTTTAAGATCTCACCTCCCTGACTTTTTGTTTTATCTGAGACAAAAAAGGCTAAATTGTAAAATATAGCCAGTATCTTGTACGCGGTGACAATAATAACCACCATCTTTATGAATTGGCAATATTAGCCAACAACTTGCAAAATTTCAAGATTATTACCCAAATCATTTCAAATTCGACAAATAAATTGCAAAATATAGTCAACATCTTTTTACGTAGTGACAACAATAGCCATCAAATTTGGTCGGACATGGATAATAACCCCAAAATTTTGGTAGTTGTTGGCTAATATTGCCAATTCGTAAAGATAGTGGCTAATATTGCCACCGCACAAAATACTGACCATATTTTGTAATTAGACAAAAAAAAAATATAGTTTTGTTAATACTGTAGCTAGGAACCTTAAAATGGATAATAGATGGTTAATTGTAGATCCAATAGTTTGCAGGGGTGGTCTCTTTTTGTACTAGTCTACTAATATAGATATTTTGCTGATTAATAAGTTTGATTTTTGTATAGAGGTTCAGTTCAAGTATAAAGGAAATGATGAGGTCCAATGGGATATTTTCCTTTATGCTAGCACTCATAACTCTTATAGGCTTATGCAGTGGAACTTTTTGCTTAGACATAAGTTACTGTGGGGTGACTTATGGATATTAGGTGGGGATTTCAATGATCTTTTTAGTAATAAGGATAAAAAAAAAGAGGGATAATTAGGGATGAGTCTAGTTTTGAAGGTTTTAGGAATTTTGTGAGGGGCTTGGGTGGGGTAGAACCTAGACTAGAAGGTCATCAATTTACTTGGTCTAACCTTAGGAAAGGGAAGGATTTTGTGGAAGAAAGGTTAGATAGGTTCTTCATGTCTCTAAACTGGTCAGCACAATCCCCAAATGCTCTGGTTAAGCATATTCCTCTCTCCTCTTCTGGTCATAGCATGTTACTCGTAATCCAAAATCCCAACACTGAAAGGGTTAAAAGAAGATTCTATTTTGACTCAAGATGGATCAAAAAAGAAGGGTATGATGAAGTGGTGGAATATGCATGGAATACTGATGTGGAAGGGCCAGAAATGATTGGGTTACATAAAAGGATTAAAAATGTCAGGCAAGCTATTCTGAAATGGAATGAGGGGCTCAAGTTTAATGCTGCCAAGACCATTAAGGAATGCTCTAAGAAATTGCAGAAGATGAGTTCAAAAAGGGGTGAAAGGGAGTGGGTTGAATGGCATAAGTTTAAGTGTCAGTTAAAACATACTTATAGGGAGGAGGAGATATATTGGAAGGTTAAGTCCAAGAATAAATGGTTGAAATAAGGGGATAGAAATACTAAGTTTTTCCAAGCTAGTGTTAATCAATGAAGAAAAAGAAACAACATGGAGAATTTAGTAAATTCAAAAGGGTTGAAGTGTAACAACAGCCAAGCGATATTAGATGAAGTCCAGTTGTATTTTGATAGTCTATTTAAGACTTCAAATCTACAGGTGGATGGATGTAGCCTAGAGGGAATTCCAGTGTCCATATCTGAGGAGATGAATGACATGCTCACTAAGCCAGTGGAGGAGAGGGATATTAAAGAGGCTCTGATGGGTATGGATCTTAATAAAGCACCAGGGGTGGATGGCATGTCACCTGCCTTCTTCCAAAGTTCGTGGTCCTGCATTAAGTCCCACCTTTGTTTAGCTGTTAATAACTTTTTCTCTGTTGGCAGATTACCCAGAGCTACTAATCATACTATTATTACCCTTATACCTAAAAAGAAAAATGCCAGAATCCTTTCTGATTTCAGACCTATCAGTTTGTGTACAGTTTCATATAGAATCATAGCTAAGATTATTGCAAATAGGCTTAAGTCAGTCCTTCATTTTTGTATCTCTCCAACCCAATCAGCCTTCATTCCAGGTAGACAAATACTTGACAATGCTGTTATTGCTAATGAAGTGATTCATTTCATTAACAGTAAAAGGAAAGGTAAAGAGGGCTTTATGGTTGTCAAACTGGACATGTCAAAGGCTTATGATAGGGTAAAATGGGCTTTCTTGGCCAAAATTTGCAAAAAATGGGATTTTGTGACAAATTCTTATCCTGGATTATGGCTTGTATATGTACTTCTTCCTTCTCTTTTAATATTAATGGGTCAGTCCTAGGTTATGTAGTTCCTTCCAGAGGTCTTAGACAAGGAGATCCTCTATCTCCATATTTATTTGTTTTGTTGTCTGAGGCCCTTTCCAATTTACTTAGACAAGCGAGTATGAACCATCTTTTGTGTGGAATTAAAATCAGTAAATACTCTTCTGGTCTTACCCATTTGTTTTTTTGCAGACGATGCTATTATTTTTTGCAAGGCCTTAGTGGATCAGGCCACTATTTTGATGTCTATTTTGAAGAAGTATGGTATTGCTTCGGGTCAGGAGGTTAATTTACATAAGTCTTCAGTCTTTTTCTCTAAAAATATTTTGCCTCATGTTCTTCAGGATATATGTAAAGTGTTAAATGGCATAGAATGTGTGTCTTCTGCCAAATATTTAGGTCTTCCTCTAGGAATATGGAGATCTAAGAGAGAGACATTTAGATATATCAGTGAATGTGTGAAAAAAAGAGTGATTAATTGGAAAAATTCCCTACTAAGTGATGTTGGTAGGGAGATTCTTATTAAAACTGTTCTTAGTGCTCCTCCAGTATATGTGATGGCTTGTTTCAAACTGCCTGTGGCAGTATGTGATGACATGGTTAGAGTCTTTGCTTCATTTTTGTGGGGAAAAACAGAGAGTGGAAAAGAGAGAGTTCACTAGGCATCATGGGATAAAATATGTCTAGATAAAAAGAATGGGTGGTTGGGATTTAGAGATCTGTCAGCCTTTAATGAAGCTCCACTGCTTAAACTATGGTGGAGAATGGTGACTAATCTTAATTTATTGATGAGCAAAGTGCTCAAGGGGAAGTATTTCTATAAAACAAATGTTTTCCTTGTTAAAAAAAGAAGTACTGACTCTTGGTTATGGAAAGGATAACTTAGTGTTAGGGATTTATTTATGAGAGGGGTTAGGTATAAGATTGGGGATGGGACTTCTGTATCAGTGTGGGACTCATGGGTTCCTGGGTTAGTAGGGTTTAAACCTAAGTGTTGTTTTGAGGGGGATAAGGAGAGATTCAAAAAAGTCTAGGACCTTATGAGAGGGGATGGTTAGGGTTGGGATAGTGAGCTTATATAAGGCAAACATTCAATCCCTTTGACGCTGATACAATACTTCAAATTAACTTAAGTATTGAAGCCAAAATGATACATTGGTGTGGCACTATACAAATAATGGGTAGTTCTCTGTCAAATCTGCTTATAAATTAATTATGGCTAAAAAGACAGGGAAACTTCTAACAGCAAGCTCCAGCAAAGGCACAAAAAGAAGGAGGAAAATGTGGCATATTACTTGGAGGTTAAAGCTTCCCCCAAAGCTGAGGAATTTTATGTGGAGGCTGTGGCATGGATACCTGAGTACTCACATGCAGCTGAATCAGAGAGGTATGTGTGTGGACTTGATCTGTAGATTGTGTGGAGAAGATTCTGAGGATATTGATTATCCGTTCATGAAATGTCCAATTACTACATTGTGTTGGAAATTACTGGGAAATGAATGAGAGGCATTTAAGGATGATAAAATGAAAATCAAAGACTGGTGGGAAGATATTTGTAACTCAAAGGCTGCAACTCAGATGGAGAATAGGATTAATTTGTCAGTATGTCTCTTGTGGAGGATTTGGAAAGCGAGGAATAATGTCATATTTAAGAACATGGAGTTTAAACCAGAAGAAGTAGTGCAGAAAGCTAAGAGGGATTGGACAGAGTTCAATAGCTGCCTGTTTGAAGAAGTTCAACTCCAACAAGTATCAAGCATTCCTACAGAGTACCAGAGGGAGGGATTTTCCAAGAGGGTAGGGCTTGTGGAGTTCACAGTCAGTGCTCTAACCTCCCACAAGGGAAAGGTAGGTATTGGTGGAATAGCAAGAAGGGACAATGTAGTGATTTTTGAAGGGTGGACAGAAGGAGAATGGAGAGACAAGGAAGAAGAAGCTTGGTATTTGGCAACCAGATGGATGTTGAGGGTGGCTGTGGCTCAGGGTTGGGAGTCTGTGGTAGGATTTTTTAATTCTCAAACAATGGTGGATGAGCTGAATAATCAAAACCTGGTTTCTTCTTCTTTTTGGATGGATAATGTAGTTTTTGATATTTTTGATCTTGTTAAGAAGCTTAGCTTCTGTGAATTCGTATTTTGCTCTTACTGTATTATTAGTGATAGGTTAGCCATGATGGCGTTGGAGGGGGAAACGAGTATGGATTCCCCTCGACCCTTTGTAATCAGTTGATTACTCGCATGTACATTGTTGTGTTTTCTTAATAATATACTTATCGTTTGAGAAAAAAGAAGACTAGGAAAGGCAAGTGTTTTTCATGGAAAAAAAAAATCCTCACACAAATTTTTCTTTTCAATGATCAGACAAAATATTACAACAAATAAAACTTATATTTAACTTTTGAGTGCTTGTTTCAAAAGTAATTTTCTCTCACCCATTATATTTAATTACTTCGCAATGGGTTCGATGCCAGTTTTGAATGGGTACAACTTCAATTACTTCGAGGACAATGGTTGTATATACATTGATTGATCTTGATCGTTACTAAAATCCCCTACATTTGGGAAATGCATTGTGAAGATTTTGAATGGCAAAGGTCGTGATGGAAGAAGCTACCGAGCAGAAGCTTGACCGAGTGTTTCTCGTCTATGACTCGAATTGGTTCTTTAATATCCTGGGCACCAATTTCATTGGGGAGTCATCACCAAAACATGTTATCTGAAATGATGGACTACTTATCGTTGATGCTACACCTCCTTTACACTTTTATGGTCGTGCATCGACCACAACCGCACCTCTTTTATGAGAATTCTATATTTTCAAAACTTAATTCATGAAGATGAGCTTAAAATGTGCTTAATATTGGATAACCAAAACTAATAAACAACTAAAGATTGTCAATGAACGGTTTTTCTACGAAGCCAACAGTTGACTCTATAGTGTCAATGAATACTAATAAATTACTGTAATTTTTAGAATAGTAGAGGATCTAGGAGAGATGAGAGTATGAGCGATTGTGTGAATAAATGAGTGGTAAGAAAGGGTATTTATAAGTAAACATCCCAAAAAATTAAAAAACAGAATAAAATTTCTTTCGGGACCCTCTAGTTTTGGATTGGCCCCAGAAGACCCGATGATTTGAGTTGATAAACGCCCTTGTATCACCAATAGTTACAAGATCCAAAGTCCAATTAAAAAATTTTATCGTTGTGGTCGGCTGGTTTCGGGTCCGATCCAACTCCATACTCAAAAGTCAGTTTCAAAATTTAAATTTGGAGTTTAAGTGGTAACTTGTTGGTTATTCCCCGACTAGTGATGTAAACGAGTCGAGTCGAGCTCGCGCCCTCAATGAGTCGAGCACTACTCAGCTCGTTAACTTAGTGAGCTCATAGTCGAGCAATATGAGCTTCGTTAAGTACAATATTTTACAATTAAACATTTTTATAAAGTAGAACTTACCTCAACCTAGTGATAAGTAATTCTCAGATAAGTTTATATATATTTTTTTTTTTTTGGTCAATGATCACAAAAAATATCAACAAAGAAAAACTATTTCCTCTTAATTTTTAGTACTTGTTTCAAAAGTAATTTTCTCTCGCCAATTATATTTTGATCATCACGGGTGAGAGCAGTACGTGGAACTCAACTCACAATGAGGTTCAATGCCAGTTTTGAATGGGTACGACTTCAGTTACTTCTAGGACAATGGCTATAAATACATCGATAGATCTTGGGACCGTTACAAAAATCCTCCACTTTTGTGAAATGCCTTGTGAATATTTTGAATGATGGAGGTCATGATGGAAAGAAGTTACCGAAGCGGCAGCTTGATAGAGTGTTTCCTCGTCTATTACTCGAAATAATTCTTTAATGTCATCGGCACCAATATCGTTGGGGAGTCGTCGCCAAAATATTTTATTGAAATTGATGGACTACCAATCGTTGATGCTGCACCTCTTTTTCACTTTTATAGTCGTGCATCGGCCACCGTCGCACCTCTTCTATGAGAACTCGATATGGTCTTAACCTAATTTATGAAAATGAGCTTAAAATGTGCTTTATATTAAATAACCAAAACTAATAAATAATTAAGGCAAAATTGCATATTAATACGCCAACTTTCATGTTTTTGTAATTTATTCATCACCTTTTTAATTTAGCAATTTAATATACCATTTTCACTATTTTTTGCAAATCGAATCACAAGGCCCAATTTGGGCTTTTTGTGCTGACATGACGTTGATGTGGCATTTTTATGCTGACATGTCGTTCTACATGTCAATGACATGACATTTTTCTGCTGACATGGCATTCCACTTGTCATATAGAAATAAAAAATTTATGCTGCCAAAGAGATTTGAACCTGAGACATGAAGGTTAAATAGTAGTAGTCCCTCCACCACACCAATCCTGATTACTTGATAAATCTAATAGTATTTTATATTTATAGAGTTGCATATGAATAAATCAAATTAAATTTAAAAGATAATATATTAAATTAATAAAATTTAAATTATAATAAATTACATTATACAAAGTTAAATGAAAATAAAATAATTAGAATAAATTAAGATAAAATATGTTACAGTAGAATGAATTTAAATTTAAATATATTTATATATTTATTATTTATTAATTTAATTATATAAATTTGAAAATAAAAAATAATAATGATAAAAATAAATTAAAAATGAAATAAGTTCAAGTACATTAGTTGAAAAATAATAAAAATAATATAATAAGATAATAAAGTATAGAAAAGGTAAAGTAATAAAATAAAATAAAATATATTATTTTTTATTTCCATGTTTATATAATCAATTTAAATAATAAAAAATAAGTATATTTAAATTTAAGTTAATTTAAATTCATTCTACTATAACATGTTTATCTTATTTATTTTAATTATTTTATTTTCATTTAACTTTATATTATATAATTTATTATTCTATTAATTCAATACATTATCTCTTAAATTTAATATGATTTATTCATATGCAACTCTATATATATAAAACACTATTAGATTTATAAAGTAACTAGGATTGATGTGGTGGCACTACTACCATATAACCTTCATGTATTAGGTTCGAATTTAATGGGCAACATATATTTTTTTTAATTTTTTTATTGACACGTGGAATACCTTGTCAGCAGATAAATGCCATGTCATTACACGTGGAACGACATGTCAGCGGAAAAATGTCACGTCAACGCCATGTCAGCACAAAAAAGCCCGAATTGGGCCCATGATTCAATTGCAAAAAATAATGAAAGTGGTGTAATAAATTGCTAAATTACAAAGGTTGTGATTAAAATGCAAAAACATGAAATGTGATGTATTAATATGCAATTTTGCCAGTAATTAAAGATTGATAATGAATACTAATAAGTTACTAGAATTTTTAGAATAGTAGAGGATTTGGAGAAAGATGTGAATATGAGCGTTTGTGAGAATAAATGTGGTAAGAAAAGGGTACTTATAGGTAAACATTACAAAAAATTGAAAAAAAAATATAAATTTTAGTCGGGAGCCACTAGTTTTATATCGCCCCAAACAACCTGACAATTTGAGTAGATATGGACCATCACCGATGATAAGTAAAAAATATGTGTCGATTTAGTGGATTAATTTAAGATTTATATTAGATATTTGAGTTCAATTGACATATGTTTGACATTATCTTGTATTTTCGAGCATAAACTATCAGTTATTGAATTTTTGTGCAGATTGACGACTTTTTTGCACTTTGAACATTGGAGTCCCAGCCGCTGAACTAATATGGCAGTGTTGGTATTACGTTGAAATGCAACATGACCATGCTGGTTGATTTGGATCCTACTCACAATTGGGCCTATTAATTAAGGCCCATGAGCAACATAAGTATGTTTAGCCGTAAGAAAACATGGGAGGGATCTGCTGGGAGGAGAAGGCACGCACACAATACGGAGGGGCGGATCAGAGAGATCTGCTCTCTCGCCTCTTCTATTTCTTCTTCTCTCTTTTGTTATTTTCTTCATTATTTTTTCTTTTTATTTTTCTCTTGGATTATTGTATGATAGCCCTGCGCGACTGATTTATCTTTGTCTTGGTTGGAGACGATCGAAACTCCAGACCTACTACTATTAGATTAAATTAGTTTTATTTCAATTCATATATTTTTCGGATCAATGTTTCGCGTGCATATTTTATGATATTCATACTTAGTTGATAGATTGGTCACCTGTTATTTTATGCATACGATCAATTGCTTGACTGATACTAGAGTCGGATTTAGATCACGTGTCTTTCACTAGAAGCAACTATGATAGACAACTGAACAAGTTAATATATAACATATTAGTTATTTATTGTTTGGACTGTCGGTCGCTGGTATTTAATCTTATTTCTAGAATAATTCTTCATGATGTTGGGAATTAACTAGTTATAAGAGTCTTAGAAGTATTTATTTTGCGTGACTAAATTAGCAGAAAAAATTTATATGCAATGACTGTTGCGTGGATTGTAAATTTATTTCCATCAATGATCAGTGAAACGATAGAGGGTGGAAATCAGTTGAACCAAGACATATTCCTATTATATTTATTTTCGTTCATTGAGTTTTATTTTATTTACTTTTTAGTTTTATAGATAATTTCAAGTTTAGTTAGATCATTAAACCAATTTTCCCCTTTTTAATCACATAGTTGATAGATTTAGTTTACTTCTCTCGTGGATACGATCCTTGCTCACGCTACTACATATCTTTAAGAAACCTTAATTTGGGTGCCCACGACAGCACGATCAACTGACATTTACAAGATCCAATAACCAAATTACATAAATTTGACCGTAATGGCCCTCCGGTTTCGGGTCCGACCCAACTCCAAATATCAAATGGCAATTTCAAAAATTAAATTTAGAGTTTAGGTGGTAACTTGATTGTTATGCCCCGACTAGGGGTGTAAACGAGCTCGAGCTTAAGCCCTCAACGAGCCAAGCTCGGGTGGACTTGTTAACTTAATGAGCTCATAATCGAGCTCGAGTTTGACTAGTTTATCTATATTAACGAGCCAAACTCGAGCCTTAACAAGCGGGAAATGAATTTCGTCGAACTAAACTATAGAAAGTTACATAGAAATAATCGATTTTAGTGTTATCGAGTCGAGTCGAGCTGAGTCCAAACGAGCTTTAAAGTAGTTCGAGCTTGGCTGGTTTAGCAAACGAGTCAAGTTGAGCTCGAGCCTTAACTTGTCGAGCCTAGCCGAGCTCACGAGCGGCTCACTTAATTTAACAGCTCTAGCCCCAGCTTGATAAAAAATTGACATGTCGACAAATTCATTTAGAAGGCCCAAAATTGGCTGCCCAAACTACGAGCTTCAAAACCCATGGCTAACGTGCTTTCGAGTCAATCCATGGGTTGAAACCGGCATGTCAGCTTGTTTATGCGTAATCATATATGCTAATACTAGTACAACGCCCGTGTACTGCACGGGTATTTCATAAAATAATTAATTGCCCAACAAAAAGTGAAAAAAATAAAATTCTTATTGTTATTTAAAAACATTAAATAATCAATAATAAAATATTATTTTAATATTGTTTTGAATTCTATAAAATAGTTTTATGAAGTATTATTCATTTAATTTAATATATATTTATTTTTGTCAAAATTAATCGATTAATTAATTTATTCGACAATTAATAACGCCCGTGAATATTTTCGGGCGCTTGAAAGTTAAATATTTGTATCTAAAGAAAAGTTAAGAAATATGTATTCTTATAGTAGAATGATAATAAATTAAATATACAACAACTAAAAAAAATAGTTGTTTAAAATAATGCTCTTATTTTATACTCAATTTGTTAAAATGATAATATTCTTAACCCTCTGACACACACATATATAAATGTGCATATATATATATATATATATATGTACATATATATTATTGCAGAATATGTTGAGCCTAAGTTGCAGGATCTCATGCTTCGGAACCCTATGTAGCAATTTTTCATGCCATTTGGCTTGGATGAATTTTAGCTTGCTCTCAATTAAAAAATAATTAAGTTTGAATAGCCATAAATATAATAGATATTTATGGACATTTTTTTATCATTAATATTAAATTTTATATTCTAGACATGATTTATAAGACATCATTTTTTTTACTCAATCATTCTTTTTTTTAGATTTAAAAGTTAATATTGTTTACTTATTACTTATTATATATAATATATCAAATTAATCATGTCTCAATGGTTCGATTTGACATCTATACTGTACATACAAAATAAGTAAATAATTATTTTTATCTTTATAATAAAAAGTAAATTACCTATTAATATTAATAAAAATAAAATTATTTAAATTAATTTTACTACAAAGTTGTTAAATGATATAATTTTTGAAAAAAAAAAGTTATTATAATATAACATTGTAAGACGTATAAGTGATGCATGTTAGTTTAAATATAAATAGTATTATTGTTATTCGAAAAAGTATTTGAAAATTAAAATAACATTTTTATTATTTTTAAGTTTAAATACAAATTCTTAGCAAACATCCCTGGAATACATGGGTACTGTACTAGTATATATATACAACTCAATTATTTAATTTTGAACTAGTTTATTTTTTTCAAGTTTGATTATGTTGAATTGTACTTTTATACAATTTTCCTCTTTGATTGAATATTTTTTTTTAAAATATCTTAAACTTTATAATATTCAACAATTTAAAATATAATTTGTACTAGTGTAATATTTTAAACTTTATGAAATATAATAATTATTTTTATAATTTAATTATAATGTTCATTTACTTTATCTTTTCTCGATCATAATGTTTCTGTGTAGCTTTTATTTAAGTCAAAACATAAACTTTCAGAATATTTTTAATACTAATTTGATGTTCAAACTTAGTTTATTTATTTATTTTTCTAAATAAAATAGCTATATTATGGTATGTTAATATACATAAATTTTTATTTGATATATTTTAATCTAGTTTGATAAGTAATTTTAGATGTTATATATAAGGCTATCACTGTTTTATATTCTGTATATATAATATGGATGTCAAATCGAAAATCGTTAAAAAATAAATAATTTGATATATTATATATAAGAATAAAATACAAACCAAAAAAAGGATATAAAAATTTAAAATAAGAAGAATTAACATTTATAATAATTGATGTATGAATTAAATGAGAAAACGAAATTTAATTTTTGGTAATGTAGGAAAAAAAACTTAAAATAGTTTATGGTAAGTGTTTGTAGTATTTTTGGGAAATTGGTAACCGAGTTATCCGGACTCAGGTCGTTCTTAAAGGAAGTTTCTTCGAAGCTTCGTTCACTATCTAGTCGCCAAATCACACAACCGAAAATGTCTTAAACATGCTAATGGCAATTTGGGGGTTTGAATTTAAGCTAAACTATCTACGAAATAGGGCCATTGAAAGCATATAACAAGGCAAGAGAAAACACGCAAGAAGATGAGAGAAATCAAGGGGGAAAGAGAGATTTTGGTTCGCCGGAGTCTCTATGATCAATCACACATAAATAACCGAACATTGCCATGCTATCTAAAACCCTAGGTAGCTAAACCAAACTCTAGCACAAGACGAGCAAACATTTAACTCCTAATCGCATTTAGTCAAGCATTCACGATCCAAAGATTCAATCTTTTCCTCCAAGCAACTCAAGTACAATATCAATTTTCACAAAAGCAAACAAAGATATACGAAGTAATGAGGCTTAAGACTATGTACCCACTCTTACACGCACTTGGAAGGAGAACGGAGTCAAAAGCTCGAAACTTTACTCGAAACAATGTCGC
>CACSLK010030875.1:5585582-5600129 GCA_902706635.1 Striga hermonthica | reverse complement strand
ATAAATGTACTAGTGCAACTAATCGGTCAAGACAAACCGTACGGTTGACACTACAACCGTTCCGATGGGTTGTTCAATTCCATCTACGTTGTGAACCAACGATTCTTGTTTTGCAAGTAACTGATATAGTGATTTTCGGTACGCCCGATGACGACCCACTTATCTACATGCAAAACAACAGAACGTGGAACTTATTTAACCAAACATAATTCTCATTCATCAAAGAATAACAAGTGTAATATCCACTAAAGCAAAGCTTAAGTATATAACACCAACAGAATTTAGTCGTTGCTTTTGGATTAATCTTGTTTATTGGATTCAACTCTCAATTTAACTTTAATCGTAAGACTTGTATTCCTTTAATCCATGAATATGCTTGTCTCTATTCATGGTAATCCAAAAGCCACGACTAAATCCAACATCAAATCCGTGTTCTACGTTGAAAACGATGAAAGACAATATAAAAAACGAGTAAAAGAAAGATGGGGTAGAGTTTTCTGTGTTCTGGGAGAGATCTCCCCTCTCATCTGATCAATCTCGCATATATATATATATATATATTTATATATACAACATGAGACACGACGTGAAGAAGTGGTGGCACAACGCGGAGAGTCCTTGTGATGCGGTGCAGCACATCATCACGGCGCGGGGAATCCTTGTGGCGCGGCATGATGGTCCTCAGCGGCGTAGCGATCGATAGTGAGTCTCTGAAGGCCCGTTAGGGTGTCACAAGGGTTGTCGCGGCACGAAGGAAATGCAATGTCGTGGCGTGGCCACTAGAAACAAAAAAAATCTTGGGTACTTTGTAAAACTGTAACATGTACTTGTATATCTGGGGCAACTCGACTAGATAAATTCCAAATATTTGGTCAAAGCTCCAAACCTGCATACCTCCAAGGACAAGAAAACACACGAAAAGAAAGAAAACAATAGAAAATACAAAAATAGAGAAACAAAGAGACACACACGTGACAAATGACTGGATAACCGATCAAAAGACCTAAAACAGGGGCAAAAAATCAATAAAATACCAAAGAAAAAGATAACAAAGATAGGACAAACAACTCCCTCACACTAAAACCTTTGTTCATCCTGAACAAAAAGAAAAAAAACAAACAAACGAGCAAAGACAACAGTTTCAAGCAAGAATAATCTCAAACCAGTCAATCAAATCGAGAAGAATTCCAATGACCACAAGAGCACACCTCAACTATTAACTTGGCTATTTCGAAGAAAATAGACTCTCGAGTACGACAATATCATATGCCTCACTCAATTTTGTTAGCAAATATAAGATACGTCACTCAAATTGGACATCAGTCAAATAAATCATAGGTTTGCATGTCGTCTAACCTTTACTATAAAACAATCAAATTCATGAAACAATGAATCAAGAGGATTTAAAGGGATGTAACGTAGGCTCTTTGGATCGGGTAGGATAAATATAGGCTAAGTGACTTAATATATATCAACTCAACTTAATCACCTAACCATGACAATGAACTCATCCAGCTGCTAACACCAACCGGTTCCTCCCACTAACTCCAAGACCAACAGACTTCCCAAGCATACTATTTTTCTTTTCGATTTTTTTTTGCGAAAACCTTTTGGACATTTTATCTAGGTTTTTTACCCGAGTCTCCTAGATCGGCTTCCCATACTCATAGCCCGTGTCCACTACATTAGTGGATGGATCACTTGGAGTATAATCCATTCGGTTTCCCCTTTTTTCTGCTTTTTTTGTACAAAATGAAAATATTCACAATTTAATCAACCGCCACCTCCAATTCTCAACCCGCAACTCAATGTCATGAGGTTTATAATAAAAATTAAATAAGACTCACAAGGGGTGACTAATGACTGTTATTCTCGTAAAAGAAAAATGAAAAAGGGAAAGAAAATACAAGAACGCCTCAATCATGTTCACGTTCACAAATCCAATCAGTCATTTTAAAGTAGACTCAAGGAAAATTCTAATTGACAAGATTTTGACTAATGCAACACAAGATACAACAAAGGCTCAAACCTCACAAGGTAAATATGTCCCTCAAAACGACCAAGTCAATTAATTAATCAAGATGTGTCACTCATTCTCATCATCACAACTTCTCAATTCAATCAACAACTATCAACTAGTCTTACAATACACCAATATCCAAACTCAAAATACACACAGAAAAAACCTAATACTAGACTGGTCCACCAAGCAAAAATAATAAAAATAAAACAATCTAAAAATTCAAGACCTGTTCAACCACATAGTCATGTAAACATACAAAAGCTCCCCCACACTTAAAACCAGACAATGTCCCCATTGTCGGTCCTCAGCGAGGGAGAGTTACACTAAATAATCAACCGACTCGAAAAAAAAACTTTACAAAAACAAAGAGAAATAAAAAGAACTACTTACAAAGCACACTGACAAGTCCCTGTGGTGTCCAGAGGTGGAGGTGGTAAGGAGGACTGACTGGTACCTGAACTCCATCGGGTGTCCCACTGTTGAAACTGGGTGTCCCTTTCGTTCCATTTGGCATATTGCTTTTCTTCCCACTTGTCCCAATGGGCCTCATGCTTTTCTTCCCAATTGTCGCAACGAGCCTCCTGTTTGTCCATTCAGGTATAGTGATCAGCCCAACGGTTGTTGTTCTGTGTAATGTAGGCTTCTACCCTCGTATTATACGAGCTCACCTCTGCCTACATGGTCCTCATGTACTCATCTTGTCGTGTCGGATACTCCACGAACCATGTGGGCGCTTGCTGAGGTAGTGTGTCCGGGATGCCATTGGGAGACTGAGGTATGTGATGATTCGTCTGATTGAGCTACTCGTCATCTCTCGAGGCATGTTTCGTATGCTCGTTTGTCGCCTGATGAGAAGGTCCTCCAACTGTCTATTGTGACGAGCCCTCAGCTGCCGCTTTCTTCAACTCCTCCACATAGGCTTTATAGCACTTTCGGCCCGAATAATGCTTGGGCTTTCGGTCATCAGTTACAAGACCGGCCGTTTGTAGCTCGTTCAAACCAATACGCACTGCTGCGGTGCTTGGTTCTCCATCATGAGGAACTTTAAAATGGTCGGCGATACTCGTCACAATGTGCCTCAAGGTGGGATAACTTTCGACTTTCTTTTCGTGTCCCAGAGGTCTTGCTTGAGAAAGGTAAATGGCACACGGGTTTGCCTTCGTACATCGCCCCTTGGATAAGTACCTCTTGCTCGCTTACCTTGTTCCACTATTTTTTTTTTTCGAAGATGTTGCACGCGAGGAACTTGTGCACAATTGCAATGGGTACCTCCTTAATCAAACCTGCTGATGGGCCGCTTTTGTTGAAGGATTTGCATGGAGATAAAGTAGCCCACTATTTATGGACGTCAAACTTCTCGGGCTTTTGATGTGCACCCGTGGTCTTCAATTGGAGAACATCGCAGAGGACTTTATCTGTGATCTTAAGCTATTTTCCTTGTAAGCGGCATGTGAGGTATTTCATATCTTCATGTATCTCCAACGTGCTAAAGAACAGGAGGGTGAGTCCTTTGTAAGAGGTCAAATTCGCATCCACGTACTTTTCGAGATTAAGGGCCTTCAGGTATTTTCTGACATCTTCGACTATGCCTAAACTCTGCAACACTTCCCAATCTAGCACTCCAGAGTACAGAAAACGTCTCGCGCAAGACGTTTGTAAGTGAGAGCCTCATCTTGATTAAGAACCTCGAAAGGAATGCCGTGAATTTTGGCCAAAGTTCAGGTTTTCTCTGCTGGATTCGAGCTGGAATGGTGTGAGTCGCTCGAGGACTCAGGTGGAGTCGCTATCTTGGCCTTGCGTTTGCCTTTGTCCTTGGGAGGAGCCTGTGGTGCCGCTTTTGTTCTTTCCATATTCGGTTTTTGGATACGTTCAACGGAAAGGGGTGAACACCCGAATAGCTGTGTTGCCTGATTGTGGCAATATATCGAACACCTTATGTGCAGAAATTTGTCTCAAGAAGCTTGACGAGTTGCAAAGAGGCTATGTCCAATTTCCCACACCTCAATCAATTTTTCAACCAGACTAGATGATCACCCGCACATGGAATCCTTAAGGACGACCAAGAATTTTAAGTTTACCCGAAATTTAGAAGATCCCCTATGATTTCTTCAGGAAGAGTTGGTCGGGGAGCGGTTCTTTGCCAGAAGAAGAGAGTTCGCCGAAGAGATAAGCTCGCCGGTGGTGGTCGGTGGTCGAAACAACAGGTGGTGGCCGATGATCGAAGCGTCGGGCAGATGTTGATGTCGCGGAGGTCAAGGGCTAGGGTTTATGTTGTGAGTTGTGTTCGCGAGAGGTGAGAAAATAAAAGTGAAGTCCAGTGTCCACGTATATATACTGGCAGGGTGCCGCAGCGCGACGCGTGCTGCAGTATGACACTATTCTTCTGCCGCGATGTGGTATGTGTTGCGACGTGGCGTTGAAAAACTGACCCTCAGTACGCCCGTGATGGTTTCCGCGATGAGTGCCGCGGAGTGAAGGCTGGAGATGTGCCGCGGCTTAAAGGGCTTCGCGGCGTGAAGGTTGACGAATCCGCACTCTCTGTTGACCCGTTAGGGGCGCCGTGAGATATGGCGTGCCATGGAGACCTGGGCACCTACCTTTACTTTAGAATTTTTTTTTAATAATTTGGTCAATCTGCAAACACAATGAAAACACATAATCATGTAAAAATTCCCAACACTTAAAACCGAACAATGAATCCATTGTCGATGATCAGAGTTAGGAAAGTTAACCTACATAATTAATCAACAGAAAAACAGAAAAATTGAACTAATTACAAAAGAAACTGGGAGAGATACAATAGTACAGGGCACAATGACTTGACCAGTCACTTTGTATTCGATGATACAGGCGGAAGGTGGAGGTATTCAGGCCCCGAATATCGGCGGGTGTCTGACAAATCAAATCTCTCGCCCCATTCGGATCGAGGCAGCTCCTTCGAAATCGACTGGGGAGGGGTAGTGTGGCGGTTGGTGTGGCATCTTTTCTTAACAAGCTCAGTCCTGCAATGACTTCTTCGCATATTCTCACATGCACACTTCGTCAATAATCTTCTCTATCGCCCGAATGGACATGCATTCTTCTACAAAATTTTCCTGCTGCTCAGGTTGGGTCTCTCGAACAGAAAAGGTGATAGATTCTCCCAACACGGTCATGCTCGTGGTTCCCTTCTTCACATCAATGACCGTGCTAGTGGTCGCCATAAAGGGTCGCCCAAGGAGGATGGTGTGCTGCTTCCCGTTTTCTTGCAATATCCCCACAAGCAAAAAAAAGTCTACGGAGACTATCAGCTTCCTCACTTGGACTAGAACGTCTTCTACAATCCCCTCGGGTTGTCAGAGTGAGCGGTTGGCTAGCTGCAGACGCATCCTAGTAGGTTTAAAATCTTTAAGCTCAAGCTGCTGGTAGACTGCTAGTGGCTTGAGGTTTATACTCGCTCCCAGATCGAGCATCTCTAAAGTCTCTTTCTCATTCCCGAAGGCAATGTTGCGAAGCCTCCAGGATCTCTTTCTTTCTTCGGCAATTTATGCTGGAAGACACTTGCCGCTTCACACACGAGTACCTCATCACCACTCTCGAGCCTCTGTTTATTCGCTGCCAACTCCTTGAAAAATCTCGCATATGCTGGTATCTTCTTCATCACGTCGGGATGAGATAGCTCGACATTGGCCTTAGCCAACATCGCATGGAGATATCGAATCATCTTGTGAACCTTCTCCTCCAAAAGTCCGCTTGGAAACGGGATCCTCGACTGTATGGGTTCGGGGTCCTGTCTAGGGATGGCTTAGTAGGCTGTGTCACTGGGGCTTCTTCTATTCTTCCTTGCCTCCTTGGGCTATCTTTTTCTTCTTTCTCCTCTTTGGGCACAATCACAGTCACTGCATTCACATGCTCCAGCTGACTCGACAACTTTCCCTTGCTAAATTCAGCCTCGATACTTCCAACCCGTGTAGTCAATTGTCCCACTTGCATCTCGAGACGCTTTATGGAGGCTTCATTCTTCATGGTCCGTTTCTCTTTGTTGGCCAAGAACTGGAGGATCTTATTTAGCTTCTCATCTGAGCTCGACGGGCTCGGTCCGGCTCCCTGCGCTGGCGCCAATTTTGTTGTAAATATTTTTACTGGAGTAGAATCCAAAGATTCGTTTTCTGGTTGTATCGCAAGGAAGGTTACCCGGATTATATGCATATTTATTCAACCACACAAAAAAAAAATTCCTATACATTCTAATTCAGAAGATTGGTTTTTTATTTTAATAATCAACTACTAAAATTCAAACAAGGCAAATTAAGATAACAAAGCAACGACGAAGAAGAAGTAGGATCTAAAAAGCTAGGGAGTCGGGGATATTCGTTTTGGTTCGAATTTCAATTATCGGGAAAGTGATTGTTCGGTTAAGTGATTTGAATAACCTGCTCGTTCAAATACTGATCCTCAATAACTCTTTGTAACAAGAGAACAAACTTGAACCGCAAATTAACAAGTCATTTAACACTTAGGCAATACAGTTACGAACAAGCTTAGATTATACGAGCCTATCTTAATCGACTCTTAGAACCGAAAAGGGAGAAGTCGGTCGAAATAGGCTCGTATAAGCTAGGCTTGTTTGTAACTGTATTGCCTAGGTGTTAAATGACTTGTTAATTTGCGGTTCAAGTTTGTTCTCTTGTTACGAAGAGTTATTGAGAATGAGTATTTGAACGAGCAAGTTATTCAAATCACTTAACCGAATAATCATTTGCGCGATAATTGCAATTCGAACCAAAACGGATGTCCCCGACCTCCTAGCTTCCTAAATCCTGCATGTTCTTCGTCATTGATTTGCCTTGTTTGAATTTTAGTAGTTGATTATTAAAATCAAAAACCAATCTTCTTAATTAGAATGTTTAAGAATTTTATTTCTTTTTGTGTAGTTGAATAAACGTCCATAATAATCCGGCTAAACTTCCTTGAAATACGACCCGGGGAACGAATCTTTTGATTCTACTCCAGTAAAAATATTTACAACAACAGTTTCTTTAATCGTGCGACTTCTGATGCCAACTGATGTAGGAAAACGTACGAGTGGAACGATATTAATGAGATCGCAATCTCAAGAACACCTAAACACGCTATCAATTCATCTTTTATTCGAAATCCACCACCTAACAATAAAGCATAAGAGCCCTTTATGTAAGGATCTCAATATTAACACCTAACTTATTCTCCGAGCTACATATTAAATAATAATGTGAATAATAATAATTATTAAATACTTGTCCACACCAAGAGGTTTGACCCGTCAATTTTTTTATCCCAAAACGCTAATTTTGAAAAAGCTTAATAGGAACACTTTGAGAAGAGATGATCCGTTAAATTACATATGAACATTATAAAATTTTCAAAATCGATATAGAATTCAATATATAACAAACATGTAATAAGATATGCTAATATCAGCTATTCAGTTCTACAATCAACTATTCTTTATCAGCTAATTAATACCATGTTGATTCGTTATCAGCTAATACCAAACATGAAAAATATATATTTATTTTCATAAATTAGATAGTGGAAAAATGTCGCGCACGGTAGTTCATACTGTTCATTGAAATATTATGTCGTGTTCAGACATCAAATAATTATCATTCGTAAAATGCATGGAGAATAAGGTAAGCTAGTTTGACAATCATGGCACGCATATAATTTCATGTTTTCAACTCATTGTTTGTCAATAAACTTATTGATAAATTTATGTATATATATGCCTACACGTTGATAGGGACAAAATTTTATGGCATTTCATATATTTTCAACTCATTGTTTATCCATAACTTATTGATATGATATCTATTAAAAAAAAATATATATATGCATATACGTTGATAGGTACAAAGTTTGATACTGTGACAATTACGTATTAATATTCTTTCTTTGACTATATTTGAAATGCATGTGATACGATATTTTGTCTTTTACACACAGTGTTCCAACCTGGACCGGCTCGGTGGGCCGATCCGGGTCAGAACCGGTTTGGGTGGATAATTTGAACCGGGTGTCAACAGACCCGGTCAACACGGTCGATCCGAACATTGACCCAGCCGAATCAACTCAATTTGACCCAGTCACTATAATAATTATTTGTTTCTTAAAAAAAATTATTTTAAAAATAAAAATTATATATATTTAAATGTTAAATATTTATTATAAGATACAATAACAATTCGATGTACAACATATTTTGTAAAACGCATCACTTCTATTACTTCTAAGTATATTTATATGATAAAAATACTATATATATAATTTTAAAATTTAACATTAATTATTTGGTTTAACAACTGATTTGGTGACCCGACGGCTAAACCTGTTATCCGGTGACCCGAAGGCTCGACTGGGTTTAAAAACTATGCTTTTACACTAAGGCCTCATTTTTTGCTACCGATAGGACGAGAATGGGCCCATAATCGGAGCCCAATCGGTTGTTTGTTGCCGCCGATAGCGGCTCGCAAGATTGTGAGTCTTCACCAATCTGGCGTATCTAAGACAAATGGATCCTGGCGAGGAGCGCTAGACAAGCCTTGTTTGAAAAATACCTGTAATAGTGAATGACAATTTTGCGCCTCACTTTATGATTTTTTTTTACGAGTACAACCTTTTTTGACATAATATTTACATTTGTGATGTCTAGTTAGCCCACTACACATCAAGTTGCCATTACCTTCACTCTTGCTAAATCTTCATCATTGTTCATCTCTTTGGTTTTTGGAAGGTCACGACGAAAGAATTGGCGACAATATGTTTTACTCGGTTTTTTTTGAAAAGCAACACTTTGTGTCGTATAAATGTTGCGGCTTGCCTATGGATCTATTTTAATTTTTTATACCATCGATTCAGTGAGAGCCGTAGAAGCATTAACTGACTGTTTCAAAATCATTATGCACAAATCCATCATGATTAGAGAGATCAGGTGTAAGAACTTTATCAGATAGATCATCAAACACAACATTAATTGACTCTAGAACTGTTTCAGTTTGCAAATTATAAACCCTAGAAGCACGGCTATTGGTTGCATATCCAATGAACTGACCAACATCACTTTTGGATTTACATTTGTTTAGATGCTCTCTATCATTAAAAATGTAGCACTGACATCCAAACACATGAAAGTAGGTTACATATGGGGACTTACATTCGAAATCTCATAAGAAGTTGGGCTTGTACCTTTGCGACAGTAGACTCAATTGATGAAGTAGCAAGCAACCTCTGCCCACCATCTTAATGACATCCCTTGTGACACGAGCATGACTCTAGCCATTTTCTATAAAGTCATTTTCTTTCTTTTAGCAACACCATTTTGTTGAGGAGTAACGAGAGAAGATAATTGATGAGAAGTACCTCGTAAGTCACAAAAATCATCAAAACTAGTACTCTCGAATTCTTTCCCATTATCACTCCTCATTGCAACAATTTTACACTTCGTTTCATTTTCAAGTTTGAAGAAAAGTTTTTGAAATGATTCTAAGGCATATGATTTTTCTCTTAGAAAATCTACCCAAGTATTTGTAGAAAAATCATCTACACATATAAAGATATACTTCTTACCATTGTAGCTTTCAAGCTAAATGGGATCCATCAAATCCATGTGGTTAAGTTCAAAATTTGTTTCGTGTTTATTAGCTATCCTCTTATGAGAAGCTCTCTTTTTCTTTTCGATTTGACATGATCCATATATGCGATGTTCTTGCTTCTTTAGCTTAGGTAGACCAAGAACAATACCTGTGTTAGAGAGATGTATTAGATAGAGCATAATTATTGTGTCCTAGACCTAGATCCTATAAGAACATGATTGTCATTTTGATCAGAAATAAGACATTTTGACTTATTAAAGCTCACGTACAATCTTTGGTCATACAATTGACTAATATTGAGCATATTTGCCTTTAAGTTTTCTACTAGTAAAATATTCTAAAGTTTTGGCAAGCCAAGTACGTTCAAATATCCAATACCAATTAGTTTATTCCTAGCACCATCATAATACTGAACCACAATTCACAGGAAAGATATTAACCAAGTTAGATTTAGTTCATGTCATGTGTCTAGAACATCCACTATGCAAATACTAGTCAGAATTAGAGGCGGATTTTATAGCATGTATATAAGAAACATAGGTATTTAGACTTTCTTTGGGAACCCAGGTTTTTTGTTGTTAGTGGTTCTTCAGGTCCACTTTTGGCTTTAGATTATTCAAGAAGAACACCATGTGGACTCCATTCAATTGTTTGACCTCAATAAATGTCATTATGCATCCTATAACATTTAAATTAAATATAACCAACAATACCTCAATAGTTATAGATAGGAATAAAGTTTTTGGCAAACACTTTGTGATGTTCTTGAACAGAATTTACCTTACCTTGCTTACTTTTTGTACCCAACCCCTCTCTAACGAAAAATGGGGTACACTTACCTTGTGATGTACCAGCTTTATAAATTTTACCTTTAAGTTTCATTGACTTAGAATCATCATTTAGGTCTGTAGTACCAATTTGCTTACTCAGCTTTTATACTTTGTTGAACAAAGTCTTTGGATTATTCACCATCTTAACCAACTTTCACTCTTGGTGAGTCTCTTCTCATTCTCAGTGGTGGAAAAGTTATCTTGCAAGGTCACACGTTCTTCCATCACTCTTCCGAGTTCATTTTTAAGGCAATCACATTAGCATTTATTTCACTAAAACCATTCCGCAAGGAAAATATCTCGTTACGCAAAGATTCAATGATAAAGCCTTTTTCATCAAATATATGTTTATTCAGTTGTCAGAGTGTTCCAACAATGCAAACTTCGCCAGACAATCGTTGAGATCATTTTCTTGCTTGTTAGTATCAACATCTTACTTTCTTAGATTTCTATTAAACTCAACATTTTCCATCATTGTTTTTTGAAGCTCACTCCTCAGGTACATGATTTTATTTTGGTACTCCTCAGATTGATGTTCCAACGCCTTTAATATCTCGATCTGATTATGATAGTTCTTGATAACTTTACCAGCCTTGATGCACTTCTAAATGGCATACTTGTGCATGACAAGATCTTCCTCCGCAGGGTCAAAAAATTCTTCAGGTGTTGAGTCCCCAGCAATATGAGTGTAAGAACCCGTCTTAGAATTCACATCGGTGAGATGGACAAAGAAGGTGTAGCACATGAAATTGTTGAGAGGACATAAAGAAAAGTTGCTAGAGTACTCAGATCATTCTTCTTGGTTTGTGTCCTCATCATCCTCGTCGTCCCACGTAGTTTGGTAGTTTTGGTTCTTCCTCTTGAAGTGTGTACAATCAGCCTGAAAGTGACCAAATCCTTTTCACTCTAGACATTGATCTTTCTCAACACCTTGGTTTTGATTTTGGTTCTTTGGAGCTTATATGTTCGAACGTCACTCACAAGACTTCTTAAAGGTGTTCTTGTTTGAGTCAAACGACTTCTTCCCTCGAAACTTTTTTCTATTGATTCTTCAGCTGGGAAAAGTTGCGTGTAATAACACTCAGGGCCTTGGTCAACGCCCTCAACATCAAGACCCTCTTCGCCAGAGTCTTCTCTTCTGCAGTTGATATTTGAACATGGATTTCAGGGCAATGTCTTTGCTCTTCACATTATCAAAGCCATAGATGGTATCAGCAATACGCAAATCTCCAAGTAGATCATCTATCCCCAGAGGTTGCATTTGCATGAAGCTTTCCAATGCAGTGATCTTTTTGCGCAACCTTTTCGGAAGAGTTTTTATAAGTTTTTGTACTTGTTTTGCCTCAGAGACCTCTTCATCAAGCATAGTGATTTGGTTTACAAGATCACAAAAGCGGTTATAGTATATATCCATAGTATAATCTTCCTTCGTCCTAATCTCATCAAGTTCTGCGGAAATTCATTGTAGCTTAGAGGAGGACTTGACTGCATTGGTCCCTTCGAACTGGGTCTTGAGAATTTTCCAAGCATCGCATGCGGCGGAACACTGAATGATCATCTTGTGACATGTAGGAATAATTGCCTATATTATCGCATAGAGAACGCAGAAATTAGCTTTTTTTTTCTTGTTCTTCATTGTCAGTCCATTGGTCTCTTGGCTTTTCAATTAGCTTGAGAGGGGTTGCATCGGTTGAAGAGGATTCCTTCTTGTCGGGAGGATATTTCTCCATCATAGGCAAGGTCCAACCGATTTCAATAATTTGCCAAGTGCCTCTTATTAAAGATCGTAGAAATATCGTCATCATGGATTTCTAATACAAATAACTAGATCCATCCAGATACGGAGGACGCGTAATCGATAAGTCGTCGTGGTTCATGATGTCCAGCCAAAGGACATTGGATCTTTGTCCTGTGATTAGACAGGAACACTTCTCTTGTGCTAATCGAAACATTTACTGGGAGTAAATAGAGTACGCAATAATGTTCGAGCACCAGAAATAAACGCGGAAGCAATTCACTTAAAAATCTCTTCGGGGATTATCCCACTATCTGCCAGTGCTCTTTCATTAATAGCTCGGTTTGCATACAAAGTACAAGTTGGACTTATACGACTCAAACTCCCTTCTAGTTTAGCCAACACTATACCTGAACCTATTAACAAATGCTCTTGCCACACCCGTGTGGACTTTAAACTAGCCGTAGATCCCTGCCAAATATACCAATACTTAATCTCTAAGTATAAAGTGTTTGTATTAAAAAAAAAAAAACACAATTCTTTAGTGGTGTAAGAACACTAAAAAACTGTTTACAAAAGAACTTGAAAAACAAATCTCACAAACACTCAGAGAAGTCTTCAAATATGATGAACGCCGATAATCGCAACAACCTTTAATTGAGTATTTGTGTAGATGTATATACAATCTCCTCAAGGCAATGAGTCTTCAAGTTTTCTTCCTTTTGGAGTGTATTTCCTTTCTTGTTTAAACTTCCAAATAAGACTGAGATCTTCATGTATGGAAGTCGAGATCTTCACGTCCATTGTACCTCGATTAGCTTCCTCTTCCTTTGAATGCACGATCTCCTACGAAACAAAAACAAACATTATAGAAATAACATCTTTTATGAAAAACTTGCCAAACCAAATAAAATACAATCTAGACCTAAGAGAGAGAGAGAGAGAGAGAGAGAGAGAGAGAGAGAGAGAGAGAGAGAGAGAGAGAGAGAGAGAGAGAGAGAGAGAGAGAGAGAGTAGATCTTCTCTTTTTATTTTACTTGCTTGCATAGAACATCAAAATGTCATTTTCAGAATTTCTTACCAAAATAAAATCTTACACAAACTCTACACTCTACTGCTTACATACAAATTATATTTCTATTGTTGGTGCCTTAATACACTTTCTGAAGGCTCTACATCGAGACCACTCCGACACTATTTTTCAGATATTTGATCTGGACATGAACGGATGTAAGGTCGTTCAAACTGGTCGATATTTTTTTTGGACCTTATAAATTAGCTGATAATGTCTTGCGTACCAAAATAAATAAATAAATAAATAAATAAATAATATATATATATATATATAACCTGTTTACCAAAAATAGTACGAAAAAGTCAACCAATATTTATTGCATTCTATTTTTGGAAAGTTTTTGAATTTTATTATTAAATTATTCTCAAAAAATCAATCAGCTATATATGCACCTTAAATTCATTTAACAAAATGATTACCATGAAATCGGGAATTTCGAATTAGGCAAAATACTATCACATATATCTTTTTCTAATTGCAACAAATCAATTGTTTATTAAAAAAATTAGATTGCATAGAAATCGAGTTAATTTTGTTAAACTTCGACAGTACAGTTTTGTAAAAGTATAAATTATCTCAGTTTTTATTTTTAAAAAATTATTTATCATAAAGTAGAGAATTTTGATTGAGGCAAGATACTATAACATGTATATTTACCTAATTGCAATAGATCATGTTTATTACAAAAATCAGATTGCATTGAAATCAGGCCCAATTTCAAATTGAAAATTAATATTTAAAAATTTCTTATCATTTGGCTACCACTTCTTTAATTCAGATTTATCTTAAACATAAAATAGAGTCAAATAATATTTATTTGAAATTCAAAATGAAATCGGATTTGAACATTCTAAAAAAACTTGGGTTTTATTTAATCCTCTAGAATATAAATTTGAAATTGATTGAATACATGTACACAATTTTTCCCTTCTCTAAATTAAGTAATTTACAATCTTAAAATAATAATACTATAGATTATCAAGAAAGACGTTTTACAATCTTCTTTATATTTTGGCTATGCAATCTTCATAAAACCAATATAAATCATATCATATATATCCTGCTAAATAATTTAAATGAATACCCAAGAGCGCTTGGATGAGATGACTTGGGTCTCTTCCAGCTTAACCAGTGGTCTCGTGTTCGAGACCTGGTAATGCAGCAGTGTTAAAAACTCTTGAGAGAGAGCTTTGCCGCCCTTGTGGTCCTACCCAGCTCGATTCCAGATTAATCGATTTCCCTGTGGATCCGGAAACTGGAAGGTCCCTGTACAA
>CACSLK010030875.1:5537094-5549630 GCA_902706635.1 Striga hermonthica | reverse complement strand
ACATTCTGACTTCACTGAACATAATATGACTCAACATGAACATAATCATCAAAATGACTTAAAAATATAACCTTTCGCATGACCAACTGAACGGGCCGTGGCGAGCGCGCCGTGCGCCGCCGACGGCAATTCGCCGTCTTTCGACCGAAACATCTTTTCCCTCGGCAACTCCAGACCCATTAAACATGAAATATTATTCTGAGACAATAAAAACATAAATCGCACGGACGAACTCAATCAAAACTGAAAATAACATATCATGACTTAAGGCGGCCCGTAGCCGTGCGCGGTGTGCGCTGGCGTCGTCTGTAGGCCAATTCACGCTTAAAACATCATTTTGCCTCAACCAACATGGATCAACTGAACATGAAATTTTCTAAAATGAACAATTAACCATGAATTGCATGAGAGTTGCCGGGTAGAAAAAGAAGTTACTCGATCACGAATACACAAGGCACAACCGAACCTTATCATTACATTTCTTGAACTTTTTGGACATGAGCTTGGACAATTTGATACTACATGATCTTATTAACCATAAAAGGTGCTGAGGGTGAGTTACCTTCTCCAAACGTTCGGCTGAAACGAAAGATAGTGCGATTTCTTGACCTCGCGTGCGTGTCGTGCGATGCTTCCTCAATTGCCGTGCGTTGGTATGGGAAATTAAAGGAATTTTTGCTGAACTATTTTATTCTGATTTTTAGAGGCTGAAATACGAATATAAGGCTTTAAGTTGGGTCAAAATTTTTCCCAAATTCTCCCTTTATATAGAGGACCGAGCGGATGGTACAAATTTGAGGTGATGGCGTAGTTTGGACGTGGCCATAGGGATGCTTAACACTTGCTCTTAAGTGAGATACTTAAGGATGACTCATCTCCTCAACCAACTTCCTAATGCCACGTTAACTTACCCATTAGTGAAGAAAGGTTTGGACAACAAAATCCTCTAAATTTTCCCACAATTGTGTACGGCATTTTGAGCTTAAATTAGGACATTTCCCACGTCTTTACACTTATTAATGTGATTAATTAACAATTAATCACTTTCTTTATGTTTAATTATTTAATTAAATATAATGCTTAATTACCAAAATTATTCCGAACGTAAACGGTACGTCAAAATTAAATTTCGGTAATCTCGACTGAAATTAATTAATTCCGAAAATAATATCAGAACTAAAACATAATTTATACCGATAAAATATCGGGATATTACAATCGGCGTCTGCGATGGGCCAGAAAAACCCGGAGGAGGACCTTGTCCCAACGGCCTGGTCATCGTCCAAGCATCATCGAACGTCGACTTTAAATTTTTTAGAATTTCGTCTGCCATAGTTGAGCTTCAAGCACACCTTTTCAAACGAAAGTCCCCACGGACGGCGCCAAATGGTAACACAAAACTTCCCGACCGGCTGGAACTTGAATAATCGCCTTCCTTCTTGCCGGTTGAACGTCTTGTACCTACAAAGAACTCTCACACCGGAGGGGTTTTCCGGTGAAGAGCCTCCGAAGCTTAAGTCAGTGTATGTTCAATCCATTCTTAAGACTAAGCAATAGAATGATCGTGTTGAAGAAGAAAGGCTCACCCCCTTTATATAGGGGTGAGATACCTGACCTAGGGCTGCCTGGATTTGGTGAGTTGTCTGCCCTAGCTGCCCATCCGTACACACCATACGCGTGTGTCAGAGGTAGCCGTCGCCACTATCGCCTGCACCAATCCCCTTTGGAGGCGTGTCCTCCTGCACATGGGGTAGGCTGTCAGAGGTGGTTATCGCTATCAACCACTGTCTTCTCGACACGTGTCCCCCTGCACATGGGGTAAATATTCTCCTGGAATTCAGTTAGGGGCTCTCTCACGCGCCTGTGACTAGGCCGATCCGCATGGTGTTAACTCCTCGAGGTGGTCGACTTATCGAGGCCGACTGGACTGCTCAATCGCTCATCTAATCAAGAGATAATTTGGTCGACAGCTTTGCTTGGTCGACTGGTTAACTGCTCGATTTCCTTGACTTCCTCATAATACGACCTCCTTGACCGGTCTATTTACCGGTTTAACCTTGTAGGTATAATATCCTATATCAACACCAATATCCATCCCCTTTTTTTTCAGGTTGATGCCCACAGGAAGAATGCCTGTAAAGCACTTCCAGATGAAGTGTTTTATTTTCTCAAGAACCCTCACTTCCAACTCTTGTTTCTCACAACAGCATCAACTTTCTGAGAGTTACGGCCTTCAGCAATACCCATGCTTTTAATCTTCTCATTCATCAAAAAAGAATATGAATCAGATACAGAGAAGCCTCCTTTCTTATTGACTTTCCATCTCCATAAGTCCTCTCTATCTATGCCTATAGTGTCAATCTGTAGAATTGTTGCACTCTCAACATTAGAGAACATACTTCTAACCAAATCCTCATTCCAGTGTCGATGAGTATCATCCAACAGCTCAGCCACCCAAACAGGAGATAAAGAAGAGGCATTTGAGAGTTTTGGATCCATACCTTTAAGAAGTGGTACCAGCCTCCATCCTTAATCTTTGTATTCTGCCCTGATCTCACTTCCTTAAAACAGTTCAATTGAAAGGTTGGCAGCACTTGTAACCAATTGTTCCACAGCCATGATGATGAAGATTTTTTCCCAGCTTCAAAGATGGAAGTGTTTGGAAAATACTTGCTTTTGAGGAGTTGGCTGACCAGAATGTTTGGTTGTGTAGTGATCCTCCAAAGTTGTTTGAGTATGAGGGCCTCATTGAAGATTTTAATATCCTGGAATCCTAACCCTCCTTTTTGTTTTGGAAAGGATAGGAATTTCCAGCTTTTCCAATGAATGCCTTTGGACTGAGAATGCCCTTTGCTCCACCAAAACTGAGCAGTAAGTTGGGCAATTTCATTGCAGATTCCAGCTGTCTGAAGGTAGACATGGCAAAGACAGGGAGAGAATTAGTCACAGCCTTAATTAATACCTCCTTACCTGCAGTTGATAAAAATTTATTCCTCCAGCTAGCCAGCCTTTGCCTCACAGTTTTCACAACAAAGTCAAAAGCCTCTTTCTTTGATTTACCAATCCCAAGAGGTAGCCCCAAATATCTAGTTGATGAGTGAGCAGTTAAACCAGTTAACACAGAGCAGACATCAGCTTTCACAGAACAAGCAGTATTTCTGCTAAAAAAGACTGTGGACTTAGACAGGTTCACTTTTTGCCCAGAGAAAGATTCATAAATCTCAAGCATATCTTTAAGAAGCATAGCCTACCCAACATCAGCTTTGCGAAAAATCAGTGAATCATCAGCAAAAACCAAATGAGTTAGAGAGGGTCCATTCTTAGATAATCTTACTCCTCTAAAAATACCTCCCTCAGCTGCAGAACTAATCAAGGCAGATAAGGCTTCAGAAACAATAAGAAAAAGGTAAGGGGATATGAGATCCCCTTGCCTTAATCCCCTCGATGGTTAAACCAAGCCTACAGCTTCCCCACCTAACAAAAAAGAAAATGTAGATGAAGAAATACAGCACATTATCCAGTTCACAAAAGAAGCAGCAAACCCCATCTTCAGCATGATAGATCTAAGACAATTCCATTCCACACGATCATAAGCTTTCATCATGTCTAACTTCATAGCCATAAAACAGTGCTTACCTGACCTATGTCTGTTTAAGTAATGGAATTCTTCATGGGCAATAATGATGTTGTCTAGTAATTGTCTCCCACAGATGAAGGCTCCTTGTTTATCGCTAATACAGACATGGAGGCATGACTTAAGCCTTGAAGCCAGGATTTTAGATATGAGTTTATACACCACTGTGCACAGACTAATAGGTCTGTATTGATTCAGAGAAGTTGGGTGTGCACATTTTGGAATCAGGGTCACTAATGTATGGTTTCAATATTTAAGCAAAAGACCAGATGAGGAAAAACTCTAAACAGCTCCACACACATCTGTTTTAATCACAAGCCAAAAATGTTGAAAAAATAATGCAATCATACCTTCTTCTCCAGGGGCCTTCAAAGGGTTCATCACAAATAAGGAATGCTGGATTTCCTTTTCCTCCACCTCAGCAGTTAGAGCTTCATTCATCTCAGAGGTAATAGATTGAGGTATAAGATTAAGAATTCTTTCCTCACCATGAGACCCTTCAGAAGAGAACAGCTTCTTGTAGTAATCAAAGATGTAAGCTTCCAGCTCAGCAGGTGTTTCATGGACTCTGTTTTGATCATCTATTAGTCGAGTTATGGCATTCTTTTTCCTTCTTTGCATTGTAATCGCATGAAAGAATCTAGAATTTTAATATCCCTCTTTCAACCACTGGTTCCTCGACTTCTGCTTCCAGTACTGTTCTTCAGAACAATGAGCATCATCCAATTCCTTTTTAATAGACTCCCATTCTTCCCAGTTCTTCCCTTCCCCTAGAGATCTCATGTCCTCCAGCTTCAAAGTAAGAGTCCTGATTTTGTTTTTATTCTCAGCCCCAAACTGTTTACTCCAGGAAGATAGAGCTATTCTGGTCAATTTGACTTGTTCTTTGAGTTTGAAAAAAGGAGTTCCCAGCTGCTCACTAGTCCATGCCTTTCTAACCACATCCATAATTCCATCTCTCTTCAACCATCTCTTGTAAAAAGAAAACCTTCTCTTTCTCTTGGCTGCAGTTACCTTAGATTGCAACAGAAGCATCCCATGGTCTGAGGCACTTTTGAACATATTAGACACTTGTGAGAAAGGATATCTTGTAAGCCATCCCAAAGATACAAAGGCTTTATCAATTTATTCTTCAACAATACCTTCACCATTCCTGTTGTTACACCATGTATACTGATATCCAGCCATAGAGAGTTCAGTCATTCCCATAGCATCCACAAAATTCATAAAAGGTAATCTGCTTCTAAGAGATCTTATCCTTCCACCCTTCTTATCTTCCTCTCTGGTGATATCATTCCAATACCCTATCATGCACCAAGTATCAGCCCACAGGACTTTGCCTTCCTCAAGCCTTTGCCACTGTTCTTTTCTGATTTGAATCTTAGTATTCAAGTACACAAAAATGAGCCAGCAGGGATCCTCATTCTTCACAGAATATTGGATTTGGATAGAACAATCAGTGCTTCTCACTTGAATCATCTCCACTTGCAGGTCCCAACATAGCAACATACCACCTTTAGTGCCAACAGGATCCACAAAATGAAATCTATGTTCAAATCCCAACTTTTTGCAAACATTAAGAGTAAAATTTTTTGATTTTTTTGTTTCAGCTAAAAAGAGAAAATGTGGGAGGTGAGTATGCATAGCCTCTCGAATTTGGGGAATTGTAGAGGGCCCCCTCAGTCCTCTACAATTCCACACTAGAGCTAACATTGGGCATTGGGGAGCCAATTAAGGTTGGCTGCCTCCTCCTCTGGTGTATTCCTCCTTTGTTTCTTACTTTGTCCTACCTCCTGCTCAGTCGATTTTTCCTCCTGTGTAACAATGAGACACCTCTGTCTACTTCTTTTACCTCCCAATTTATCTTCATCAGACTCAGTTATCTTCACACCCCCTGCTTTTCTCCCCACCCTCGAAGAGGTCCTCCTCCATTTCTTCTAATTGGCAACAACAATTTCTTTCCCTTTGTCTGATAATTGGAAAGTTGGTCCACGAGTCTCCATTTTGGTCGCTTCTACTTATGGAATTAAATCCAGTTTCCCCCCTGAAATATGGGCTAGCTCTGGGTTGATCACTGATAATTCCATCCTAGTACTTCCATTTATCTGCTCTTGCACCGAGGAGGAAGATTCTACCATACAAAGATTGTTGGACTGGCTACCTTTCTCTTTAGATTGCGGAGTTAGGTAGGGGTCTCCACCCTCTCTTCCTTCATGGCCTACCAGAGTATGGGTATCCTTCCTTAATTCAGATGATGTGCTTGGAGGGTCTTGCTTCCTATACTCAGTAAATCGATTCTCGGAGGAAGGCTCACTCGTATTACTATTCAGAGGAGATCCAGCGATAGCATAGCCTTCTGGTGATCGTAGCCATTCCTCGTACTGGCCAGCCTTCATTGATCTGTTCTTTATATCTTCCACTTTCTTGCGACATTGCCTATCAAAGTGTCCCAATTTGCCGCAGAAGAAGCATAAACTGCCAATTTTCTCATATTTAAATAGAATTTTAACAGTTTGCTCCCCCAATCTAAGAAAACACAATCTAGGTAAAGGTTGATTCATATAAATAATCACCTGGATGCGTATGATACGGCCCCCTCCATTCCCAACGCGCGCCAGATTAACATTTCGAATTCCCTTAAAAGCTCTTTCCAACTTCAGCCTTACATCTGTACTCAGCCAGTTAATTGGCACCCCATAAACTTGGACCCAGATTAATAGCCTGCCAAAACTTTCATGATTGCTGGATAATCCCTCTTTTCATTCCTGCAGGATTAGATGTTGATTTTAGAACATCCAACTTCTGTCCAAATCAATTTGCATCATCATTTCTCTGTTTGGAAAGATAAATTGAAAGTAGTTCGGGGATAGCTCTCTAACTTCCAGGGAGTTACGCAATTTCCATAACATCCCCATAGTTCGCTGCAGTCCAAGCCAGTTTGCTTTCCGTTCTCCATGGACTTTGCCAAAGAGGCTGTGATTACATTCTTCGACGCTCAGGCTAACATCTTTGGCTTCAATATCAATAATTAGGTTTTTTTTCTGCTTCCGCAATTGATACATTCTCCAATCTTTACCCTAAATCCTCTTCCATTGCCAATGGAACTCACACCAGAAACCCTAACCCCACCTTCGAACACGAAGAAAAACCTCCTATCGGAGAAGAACCCTCTCAATCGAGAAGACGGACACTCTCAACCGGAGAGAACAACTGGACTTGTAGAGGACTGGGGGCATTAAACTGAGTAGCAGTAAAAAAATTGAGATCATGCAACTGACCGGACTTCAGTAATTTATAGATAACTGGAGCTATAGACATGCTTTTAATATGATTCAAAAACCAATAGAAGATAACTCAATTATCTACAACTTTTCTAAAGATCACATTGGAAAATATTGACATTATCAATGATTTGAAACACAAAACATTTGATTCATAATATCTGCCAAAGACTAAATTTTGATATAAACAGCACCTCAGTATTTGTCATCTAACTCATGCTACAGACCTCCAAATGACATGATTTTCGAATGCTTAGAAAAATAAGAAATAAAGCTGCAACTTTCATTTAGAACACAGGAGCAGATAAGGTCATTAATATAGTGTAAAAGCAGTTAACATTTAAAATTAGTTTCTGCCAAAGTACAAAACCATATTTCATGCATATCTACATTCGTATGAACACAACTCGAGCTACAAACAACATATCAGCAAGAACCTTATCTCATTAGAAAGCTAAGAAATATATCTATAACTTTCATGAAGATTATAAACTAATTTGAGCACATTAAGATACCATAAATAGGTCAAACATTTAATGGTACATGCTGCTGGGTTTCCAGAACACTGCTTGCGCACTCTTTTTTTAAAAATCATAACTCACTCGATTCAAATCGGATTTACAAAATTTCAAAAACTACTGAAAGCCAATAGGATAAACTACAAATCATATGAAGAAGATATTTTAAAAAAATAATTTCTTGATGTCATAACAGAGGCACCTTACCTCCTTCAAGAAAACAAAAATGAGGAGAAATGAAAGAGGTGTTGCTCGGTTCTTCTACTTCTCTCCCTTTCTTGCTTGAAATCTATTTTTCTCTCTCTTTGCTCGAGTTTTCAAGTGTTTGATGGACTAATTTTAGCTAAGAAATGAGATATAAGAACATTACATGAGGGGACATAAGATCTAGATCCAATCTAAATCTAAGACTAATAATTTTCAATACCATTTGCTCACATGATGGCAAAGAAATAACATGGCTCTCTAACTCTTATGGATGAGTGTGGATTCGGTTTTTGGTGCTCAAAATGGTTGAAAAATATTACTTATTAGGAGCTATCTTGGAACATTCTAAGTAAATGAGAATAACAAAATTTACGGAACCAAATTCGGACTACAAACGAACAGTTACCGTAAAACCGAAAATTTGACTAAAATTTGATTTTAACTCTTTTAGTTCAGTTTTGATGTTGAAAATACTATTAAAGAGATGACAATATAATGGTCCTAAGGTCTGGTTGAATCGTTTCGTAGTTCGGGTCGCAACGGTTCTAAAACGAATTCAAACGAACAAAAATTCGGCTTGCGTGATTAAACCGAAAATTCAAACTGCGATTGATAAAATAAAATCGAACGAAATATATAATAATAGTATCCACATAATAATATGAAATATAATTTCATAATTAAAATTCGATAAATAGAATAATCTGAGAAATTCTATAAATCGAACAGGGCGTTACACGTGAATTCTTCGTAATCACTAAAGAGGTCCATGACATCGCTCATATTTTTTGGTTCTTTTTTTCTTGTAATTTCTAACAGTTCTTTTGCTTCTAACTATGTGAATTAATGTCGCAAGATGGAATCCAAATTTTTCGCCCCTCTTTCTTTTTGTTTTCTTTTCTGGAGAGGTACAAATGTGCAAGTGTATAGTGAACGTTCTGCAAAGAGTAGCGTAAATGAGACGTTTCGCCTTTTGTTGCTTAAATAATAAATTATACAAAAAAATAGCAAGTAATATTCGCGTAACAAGCGCCATACTTTCGCAATTCCGATGTATTTTGAATAAACAAATAAATATAATGGTTTAGTTTCCCTATCTCTTTCGCACTTTATTTCCCTGCGGAGACCAACGAATAAACGCATATCTGTCGTGAGACGGCCGCATAAAGAATCGCATTTTCCGTATCAAACCATTTCGAACACAGAATATTTAATGATTGTTTAATAATCATTGTTTTACACAAAATGGGTCTGCGAATATCCTGCGGTTGACCTGCGAATGAATTATGCGACGTTTGTTTGTCGCAATTATTTGTGTCGCAGAATATAAAATTTCCAAAAACAATTTTTGCTTATAAAAATCTTCGATTATACTACGAATGTTGTGCGGTTCGTATGCAAAATTGTTTCAACTAATTTTCGTAGGTTCATTAGCCTAAACTGTTTAGAATTTTCCAAAAATTAAATTCTACAAAAAATGTTATGCGCCAACTAGGCGAATAATATGCGACGTTTGTATGTCGCAGAATAGAAAATTTCCAAAATAATTTTTTTTTAAAAAAAAAATATTCTTCGATTATACTACGAGTGTTATAAGTTTGTTCTGCGAAATATTTTCGACTAATAGTCTCTGGTTTATTCGCCTAAACAAGAATTTTCAAAAAATTAAATTCTACAAAAAACTTATTATGCACCAACTCGGCGAATAATATGTGACGTTTGTATGTCGCAATTATGTGCGTCACAGGATAAAGAATTTCCAAAAACATTTGTTTTTTAAAAAAAGTTCTTCGATTAAGCTACGAATGTTGTGCGGTTGGTATGCGAAATTTTTTCGTCTAATTGTCGCAGGTTCATTAGCCTAAACTGTTTAGAATTTTCTGAAAATTAAATTCTACAAAAAACAAATATTATGCGCCAACTCGGCGAATAATATGCGACGTTTGTTTGTTGCAATTATGTGTGTCGCAGAATAGAAAATTTTCAAAAACAATTTTATTTAAAACAAATTATTCGATTATACTACAAATGTTGTGCGGTTGGTATGCGAAATTGTTTCGACTAATTGTCGCAGGTTCATTAGCCTAAACTGTTTATAATTTTCAACAATCAAATTCTATAAAAAATATTATGCACCAACTAGGCGAATAATATGCTACGTTTGTATTTCGCGGAAAAAAAGATCGAACAGGAATTCCTACACTACTTCTTTTACAGTCGCTTCAACCAAAGCCAATTACAAAGTTAAAAAAAAATCGAAGGACGAGCCTAACAAAAGCTAGAACGAGAGAGCCGACGAGCTACCACAACAGCCAAACTCCATAAAGAGGAGTCGTAGGCCGAGCTTGTTTGTGGAGTTCCAGGTATAACTCCAGCATGGAGCTCGACCCCGACCACCACGAGTGCAATGGCCCACTCTGAACCGATAGGCTCATACAGGTTCCGGGAAGAGATCCCCGTCGACCAACCACCTTCCTCTGTCAAGAAGACCTGGCCGACCACAACCTCGAGAGGATTGAGGTTAGCAATGCCTCTGACAGAGGGCCGGGTTGTACGCCCCAGCCAAACGTGCGCTGTTCCGACCTTCAACCTTCCCACTGTTGATCCAGCAATACCCGAACCCAGAGGTTTGATCTTCATCGTCGCTGTCCGGGCAAATAATTTTCCTCCGGGGGCCAAGTTAATAAAGTTGAATAGCGGAATTTTCGCTCTTTGAATTTTTTCCTCCGACGAATTCAGAAGGTTAGGAGTTCTCAATTCGGACACAATAATCTTAAAATATTGCCTCACGGGTCGAAAGAAAGAATTTTTGTATGGTTTATCTCCGGCAAACTGCTTCTCATACAAAAGAGAAGGGAAAAACGAAGGGTCATTACCAAAGAGTTCTGGGGGTCGAAGGGGAAGAAAGAGAAGGGACATGATAAGGATCGAAGATTACACGCTTTATGTAGACGAAAGAAACTATTCGCGTGCACACTTTTACTGCCTAGGCGTTTCGAAAAGCGCAAAGACGCCTCGAAATCGACCGTAACGTTCCAACTGTCAGCGGTTTCTAAACCGTGCATGGCACCATTAAGAAACTCCGCGTCCATGAACTAACGAGCCACTCTTCACGACTGTCGCAGGTTCATAAGCCTAAACTGTTTAGAATTTTCCAAAAATAAACTATTATGCACCAACTCGGCGAGTAATATGTGACATTTGTATGTCGTAATTTTGTATGTCGCGGAATAGAAAATTTCAATAAATTAAATTTTACAAAAATTATTATACACCAACTCTGCGAATAATATACTACATTTGTATGTCGCAGTTGTGTCGCAGAATAATTTTTTCGACTAATAGTCGCAGATTCATTCGCCTAACAAGAATAATTATTTAATGGGCGGCGGACCGCAATTGACCGAATCGTACATCGAATCTCCACAAATTCGTCGCGGAACAGTCGCATACTTTAACTCATAATTTTCTCGCTCATGCTCATAGCGGTCGTCTATCTATCGCATAGTTCATCGCATATGTCTTCATACTTTCTGGGGTGAAAAACTTAACTTTTTATTGGGCGATGTAAAAAACTTAGCAAGACTTCAAAACAAGATAAAACTAGCTATTTTCACTTCTGAAATTATATACATGGTTGTGATTCATACTAGTACAGATCTCGTGCGATGCACGGGGTGCACAAAATTAAGGTCATTTATCAAGTCTTATAATTATATAAATGAATAAAGAAAAATGTAGGGGATATATATAGTACGTGACCTGTAATAGGCCAAAATATGAACACGGGTGATGCACGGGGTGCACAATTTTAAGGTCATTTATTAGTACAGAGTCCGTGAGATGCACGGGGTGCACAATTTTCTAGTATGTGTAATACAAATACATACCGTATGCACGGGACATAAGCACTAAATGAGTTATTTCCACAGAACTTGCCCGTTATGTAGCTCCTGAATAGGGGTGTACAATTTGTAGTACGTACTATAAAATCAAAACACATTTCCATACAATTAGATAATAAATTAGATAATAAATAAAGCCTTTTTTATTTAGTAAAGATTTTACATACCTTTTTTTACTTATCGGATGTTATGAGATTTTTTGTTAAACCGATTTGATGAGATATAATACAAATACAATTAGAGTATTGAACAAAATCAGAACAGATTTCTATACATTTAGATAATAAGAAGGAATTAGATAAGGAAAAGAAAAAATTAGATAAAGAATTTTGAATATACCTTTTGTTTAGTATAGATAGACTATACGTACAAATTTTGACTTCACCGATTTTATGAGATTTGTTTTGACAAAATCAAAGGCGAACACTGAAAAATGTTTCTATTAACAATTTAACATTTACAATGTGTATTTAATATTTTTATTTTGAAAAATTATTCTTTTTAAGTGTGATATATAAATATTAAAAATATTAAAAATATTTAAAATATTTTATAACATCTATAAAAGCATCTAAAATATTCTATATTATTCACAAATAATGTTTGAAGCTACCTAAATTTTTCTAAACTACCCGTAAGAAAAATATGTCTAAAAATTCTTCATTTAACCTCCATATATGTATATATATAGAGAGAGCAAATATGTACAAAAAAATTATACAAATAATATTTAAAAGTATCTAAAATATTAGTAATTAGACAGATGAAATTTAGATTTTTAAAAAAATCTATATAGATAATGGATTTATAGTAGTAATTAGACTTTTATTTATTTACCTTTAAAGTTGTTACGATAGATGAGGGGTGTGATTTTTTTGACTCCTGGAGATGGAATTTTATAAGCTGGGTTATAAAATTTTCTTAAACTCGTCCATATCTATGCGACGAATTTTTTAAGCTGGTTATATAGATTTAAAATTGTAAAACAAAA
>CACSLK010030875.1:5485201-5505174 GCA_902706635.1 Striga hermonthica | reverse complement strand
GCGATGGAAAGATAGGGTTTTGAGAAGTGAAAGGTCACCTCTTCAACAAAGAGAATGAAAGGTTAATAAATACAGATAGCATTTAAGGCTAGGTAGATATACATCAACTCGACAACTAAATGAGAAAGCATGCAAATCGTCATAGTTTTTTACGTGTAAAAGCAGACAATCAATCAATGCAGTGCGTAACTTATGCAAACAATATTCGAAGCACTTTCGATTTGGATATGCGGTGCATACAATCAATCAATGCGTTGCATAACGTATGCGAATAATATGTGAAGCACTTTTGATTTGGATATGCGGTACAGACAATCAATCAATGCGGTCCATATGGATATGCGAAAAAAATGGCGGATAGTCGTAAATTATGCGGCTTTCGATTTAGATATACAATTCGTTAATTATGCGGTTGAAGACTATGCGAATCAACCAAGTTGTGCGATTATTATGGGATATGATATGGGAATCGCACAATCAACCCAATTGTGCGATTATTATGAGACATGTTATGCGAATCACACAATCAACCCAATCGTGCGATTATGATGGGACATGTTATGCGAATCGCGCAACCAACTCAATTGTGCGATTATTATGGGACATGTGTGCAGGTCAACCTAATTCCGATTGCGACAATTGTACCAGAATTACGAACATTTGCTTCTCATTGACCTCTTTGTCTTCGTCGCCTGAATCATCATTGTGCGTGTTTGTTTGGTCATCATTATTGTCATCATCACGAGAATGACCTGGTTGGTTCGAACAACCTGCGGTTTGATCATCAGCGTCACGAGGATATCCAGTATGTGTAAATGAACTAGGGCCTGCTTGATGTGAATATGGGGCCTCGTGGAAAAATACAGAACTACCAACACCAAAAGAACTAGAAAATACACCTTGGGACGCCATCATTTGTGTCAAGCTTTGTTGCGCCGTCCCCAGAATCCCTACATTTACTCGCTTCTCCAACTCCACGTAAATGTTGGGATTTTTTTGTTCTTCAATCAGCTCTAAGATATCCTCACTGGATTCGATTTTCATCTTCACAACTCGTTCGCTTTCATCAAATACTGCCCACAATATGTACTCAAAATTACAAGGATCGACCTTCAATAATGCTTGAGCACGAAAAACTACTTCAGAATACATTTGTCGGCCGTAATTTACTCTCATAAGCTCTGCCACTCCACCAAGATATGAACCCCCGCAAAACGAACCACCAAAGTGCACCAATACTCTAACATGGTTTCTGCCATTCAAATAAGTGAACAACAAAAAAAATTAAAAAGAAAGAAACAGAAAAATGCAGTAGATGAATGGTGCAGATGTTAAATTGTTAGAGATCACTGTTTTTTTGCCTGCATGATAAATGCAGAGACAAAATCTTCACTTATGAAAAAACAGTCAATTAATGAGGTGCGCAAATTATGCGAAAGATCTGCAAACGTATTCCGAATAGTCGTAAAATTGCCAGGTCGATATGGCCCTGCGAAAAAATGGCGCATAAACATCAAATAAATTATGCTTTATTCGATTTGGTTATGCGATTCTTAAATATGCGAGCGAAAAAAATATCGCATAATTGTCAATTATCCGACGAATATATGCTAAATTTTTCGCATATTAGTAAATTATGCGATTGACTTGGATATGCAATTACCAGAAAATGCGTAGTCAACAAATTATGCGAATTAGATGCGAAATATTTTCGCATAGTCATAAATTTGCAAGGTCGATATAGCCCTACGAAAAGAAGGTGCATAATCATCGTAAATTATGCTGCATTCTATTTGTATATGCGATTCTTAAGAATGCAAAAGATGTTCGTATATTTGTAAATTATGCGTTTGATGCGGATATGCGATTAAAAAATGCGAAATATTTTCGCATAGCCATAAATTATGCGGCCGATTGTATATGCGCTGGTTCATTTGGACATGCGAGTGTAATATCGCATAGCATTTCGTGAATTTTAGGGTGTAAAAGAAGTTATTTGATGGGGTGGTGTGTTAAAGAAATAATAGATATATAACAGAGTGAAAAAGATTTTGACCCAATATATAAACTAGTATGATACTCGTGTACTACACGGGTACGTAAATATATTAATATTTGAACAATAGAAAAAACTAAAATAATTTATTTTTATATTGTAAATATATTAATATTTGTACAATCGAAAAACTAAAATAATTTATTTTTATATTGTAAAATTATGTATAATGAATATAAGAAAAAAATAATGAATAACTAACAAAGTAATAATTAATTCAAAATGGGGTCCATATTTTTTCACTTAATTTTCATAATTTATTTAAAATCTATGATAAAACACATTAAAATGATTATCTTATGGTGTATTATGGAATTAGATTTTTATTATATTCGTTATAAAATAATTTATGTTGTATTCATAGTTTTGAAATTATTTTTTTAATAACTATAGTTTTAGTTACATTGATAGTGTAATTATTTTTTATTTTATATATGCAATATAGATGTCAATTTGAAGATCATTAAAATATGATTATTTTGAGATATAACATACAAAAAAAATTGAAATAAAAAAATTATAGAGATTTAGAAATACAAAAATACATATTTATTATAACAATTATTATATGAATTAAATAAGAAAGAGTAAGAGTAGTATATGGTAACTTGAACAAAAAAAAAAGTCTAAAATAGTTTAGGGTAATTCTCAAGCCTAAAACCGAACATGTACATGCGTCAAAACAAAACATATAATAATGTTAAATAAACTTCTGAAGCATATGAGCCGGCAACTTAGGCGCATGGCGTTCGGAAATTATATATAGGGACGATTTATAAAATTATCAATAATATCTTATGACAAGTTATTATAGGGATATGCTAAAAATTGAAAATTATATTACTTTGATTTTATAATAAATCGACCTAAAATTCGACTTTCATACCCATACCAAATAAAATTCATACCACTTATTTTATTTTCAAAATTAAATACACTTCTCTCAATACCATATGAAACTCATATCATTTAAAGTTGGACATCTCTTGCCAAAATAAAATCGCACGCAATTTATTAATCATAATACTCAACTATTATCTTATTTTAAAATTTAGTGTCATATTATGTTATTAAAATAATTTTTTAAATTAACAACCCAATTTTTATTATATGCAAATATTTGATATTACAAACAAACAATATATTCTAATAGCTTACGCAACACGAATTTATATTTTCGTTTGCGTAGTATAAGAACCACAACACGACGAATTACGTTATAAACATTTTAAAACTCTAAAAGGCGTATAATTTCAATAAAAGTGACCATTAAAGAAACAATATATTATCTATTGTGAAACCCCGTGAAGGACTACAATTTTAAATATTTATTTGTTGAAACTGGTATATGTGTCCTAGAGACAATCATTTTAAGGACATATATACATGATCACATTAATAATTATATTTAATTATATTGGATTATAATTATGGTATTGCAATTAATTAAATAATTGTTTGATTGTTTGCAATTTATTAATTATCCCTTGAGTTGATACTATCATTAGCAGAGTGAGATGTTAATTAATAAAGTATAACTCTAAAATCATCTCAATCGATGATCATTAAGAAAGGGATATTAATGATAAACGATAGATTGACATGTGGTCTGCATCATATTCTTAGAGAATATAGTATGTCTCACTGCTATGAATAATTGTTATTCGTGATGGACGCATGGATACTGTGGAGAGTATTGGCATACCCTACTGATAAACCATTTGTTTATGTGTCTATGGAAGTATCGGTGTGTGGAATGGTGTAATAGTCCTTTGACTTGAGGTCAATATGCAATTCATGTATAGAGTAATTTACTTAGACCTAGTCCAACGCTTACGCCCTTATGGGTAGACACAGGCTTGTGTTGGGTATATCATGATATACATGGAATTGGTAGTTGAGCCAAGATAGGATTCATTCCTCGAATATAGTTTCGAGATAACACTCGTTTTCTCTATATTGGGTTGATAAAGTCATTGGCCAATGCACATGATTATATTTGAAATGGTGTTCAAATATAATTGATAAAATCAACCAGTGAGATGAGATTAAAATGATTAAGCTATTTGGATATACACATGTTCAAATCCTAAGCTTAATCGAGTGGTTCGTGAATGAAGGGACCGTATCATCATTGAGTTCTACACTAAAGGTTTGTTTGCTTGTCCATGTAAACGTACTTCATATTTTGAGTTCGTCCTTCGACGCAGTCTAGGAGTTTCGTAAGGATCATAAATTAGATTTTTGTCAATATATGAAGGTCTATAGGGTCACACAATATGCAATCAGTTTTCCGACTAAGAGTGAATCGAGAGTGTTAAATATTCAATTAGATTGAAATATTTATTTATTTATGAGTAATGAGATTATTTTCTATTTGATGAAAAATATTTAATTAAGTTAAATTGGATTTATACTTAACTAATAATAAGATAATTTTCTATTTGATGGAAAATATTTAATTGAGTTAAATTAGATTTATACTTGATTAAAATTATAAATTGGATTAGGTCCAATTACCTATTGGGCTGTAGGATATCCTAAGGCCAATATAATTAGGTTTACCCTAATTATAAATAGGTCATTATCTCATGGTAGTCTTTAACAATCATTGGATGAGAGAAAAGGGAGACAACGATAAAACCACAAAACACTCTCTAGCTCTCTGGATCGAAGATTCCTAGCTTCTTCACCGGAGAGGATTCATTGGCGTTGGATCGTGCATCGGGAAACTGGATTGCGTTTGGATACAATAGTCGAGGACATAGACGAACAATGGTAAGTTTTCGTTGATCATTCACGCGATCTAGGATCATATCGAATAGCTATAGTCGGATCTTCGTTGTTGGTAAGAAAAATTTTAAAATTCTACTGCGCGTACGCTAGGTTCGTACGTCGAAAAAACCAACATTTCATACCCATACCAAATAAAATTCATACCACTTATTTTATTTTCAAAATTAAATATACTTCTCTCAATACCATATGAAACTCATATCATTTAAAGTTGGACATCTCTTGCCAAAATAAAATCGCACTCAATTTATTAATCATAATACTTAACTATTATCTTATTTTAAAATTTAGTGTCATATTATGTTATTAAAATAATTTTTTAAATTAACAACCCAATTTTTATTATATGCAAATATTTGATATTACAAACAAACTAAATATATTCTAATAGCTTATGCAAGACGAATTTCTATTTACGTTTGCGTAGTATAAGAGCCAAAACACGACGAATTACGTTATAAACATTTTAAAACTCTAAAAAGCATATAATTTCAATATAAATGACCGTTAAAGAAAGAATATAATATTTATTATGAAACCCCGTGAAGGACTGCAATTTTAAATATTTATTTGTTGAAAATTAAGCACATCATTTATTTTTTAAAAAGAAAACAAATAAATATTATGATATAATGCACGATATATCATGTTTATCAGTTTTATATATTGAATGTGTCGACTAAGTTATTTTAGTTGCAGTTAAAAAAAATTAAAAATAATTGCAAAGTTTAGTAACTATAAAAATTTAAGGCGGAATTTTAGTTTCTATTTCAAATAAATCTTTATTTTTTTATATTAATAGATATGAGTTTCCATTATATTCTCTCGGCGGAGAGCTTACGATTCTCTCGGTGGAGAGCTACTGTTCACCGAGTTCCCTTTCTCTGATTCTCACTGTCTTTCTCGAAATCTCGTCCTTTCCATCGGTTCCCTCCTCTTAGTACCCCATTCTCTCAGTTCAGTTCTTTTTTCGTTCTCTGATATTGTCCGGTTTCAATTCTAGGGTTTTGAGTTATGAATTCCTCACCCTGTATTGGGCAAGACGACGACCTTGCTCAGTGATTGGAAATATTCTCCTTATCAGATAGAGAACACAATCTTATTGATATTAGGAATGATGACATTCGCATTAGCGATGAGGAATGCAGCAAATGCCTCTTTGGTAAAATAATCAGAGATAGAAAAGCTACCTGGATTGGAATCAAACGTACAATGTCTCAAATCTGGCGTCTTCAGCAGACGATGGAGGTCAAGGAGCTTGGTCACAACTATTTTCAATTCCTTTTCCAAAATAAGGAAGACAAGGAGAGAGTCTCTAAAGGGGCAAATTGGATCTTCGAGAACCAATATCTGGTTCTTGCAGAATGGCAACACGGTCTCACCAACAACCATCAAGCATTCCAAGAACTTAATCTCTGGGTCCAAGTGTTCAACATCCCTCTTAACTGGCTGAGCACGGAAGTCGGTCTCAAAATTGGTAAGTTCTTCCCATCGGTTAAAAATGTTGTGGTGGTGGGATCGGGATTGCACAAGGGGAAAATTTTACGGCTACTGGTGTCCGTCAATCTAGCAGAACCTCTCCCCCGTTGTGCCAGCCTAAGATTGGGGGATCAAATAGTTAAAGTGAGTTTCAAATACGAAAAACTTGTCAATCACTGCCATTATTGTGGCTTCATAGGCCATCTTGACAGAAGTTGCTCCAAGCGGCTCCACGATATTAAGAATGACTCAGTTAAAGAAGGCCAATATGGCGACTGGATGAGGGCCCCAGATGGCCAATATTGGTCAGGAACAGGTACATCAGAATCCCACAACCCTCCTCAATCTAACACAGAGAAGCCCTCATCCCCTCCTCAAAATACTAAGCTGCCTACAACTGGAAGTCAAGTAGAAGATAGTCAACAACAACTTCTTCCTTTCTCAGTGGAATCTCCTCAGAATGTTGGCTCAACCTCAAAATCATCTGAAGACAGGAAAATTTCTCCCAAGCACGACGGCCTTCAGCATCAAGATTCTAGCAATTTAAATAAAGAGTTGGCTGTGGTGCTCTCAGAACCATTAGCTTTTGCTAGTGATATAGGCAAAGATATGGAGATAGAAATGCCAATCCCACTAAAATCCCTGCACAAATTCTCAACCCAAAATGTAGAAAAGATCTTCATCAAAAGTGGGCAGACTTCAAAGGCAGGAGGAGGAACCACAACAGCAAATCTATTCACTTATGGGGAAAAGGATTAGAGAAGAAGATGACATAAATATCACAGACAGAGAGGGGAACATTATCAGCCAAGAAGAAAGCAAAAAGCTGAAAAGTCTAGAACCTAAGGTGGGGGTTGCCAGCCTCGAGTGGCACCCAAGTGATCAATGCTAGCTGTGGTGTGGAATTGTAGAGGGCTGGGTGGGCCCTCTACAGTTTCCCAAATCAGAGAGTTATTTAGAACTCACCACCCACACTTTTTCTTCCTTTCTGAAACAAAAAAACAAGGTAATTTTGTCAAGTCAGTAGCTAGAAAACTTGGTTATGACACCAGATGCACCATTGTGGATCCTAGAGGCTTGAGTGGAGGACTTATGCTTCTTTGGTCTGTGGACGTCCAGATTACTAACTCAATCTGCAAAGACTTCTATATTGCGGTGGAGTTCTCTATCAGTGACTCTAAGAAATCTTGGGGAATTTTTGTTTATATGAGCACCAACTCAGTTGAAAGAGCTGCTTGGCTTCAGTTAGAGTCTGATGTAAATCATTGGGGTGCTAGCTGGTTCATTATTGGTGATTGGAATGATATCATATCCAATTCTGAGAAGAAAGGAGGCAATAAGAGGTCAGATGCCAGCTTGAGGGGTTTTAAAGACTTTATAAACAGAATGGCTATGATGGAAGTCAAGATGGAGGGGTACAAATACACCTGGTGCAACAATAGATCTTCGGAGGGGCTTGTAGAGGCTAAGCTAGACAGAGGCTTTGGCTCTATTGACTGGCTAGCTGACTTCCCTACAGCCTCAATATCTAACATAGCCAGGAGTGGGTCAGATCACTCTCTCCTTCTTTTAAGTTCAGGTGTTCAAAAGGAAAGAGTCAACTCCAGATTTCACTTCGATAAAAGGTGGCTTTCCAGAGAAGGAATTAAGGAAGTGGTTAATGGAGCATGGTCTATCAAAGTCAGAGGTACCCTTTTTATCAACTCAAGGAGAAAATCAAGGCCACCAAACAAGCCCTTCTTCATTGAAGTGCCAAATTCAGAACTCAGCAGTACTCTCTAATTGAGAACCTTAACAGAAAACTTTCTCTAATTCAAGAAAATGGCCTGGAACACAACTGGGAAGAATGGAATTCTACAAGGAAAGAACTGGAAGCTGTACATCTGCAAGAAGAGATTTTTTGGCAACAAAAATCCAAAGCCAAATGGATCAAAGAGGGAGACCGCAATACTAAATTTTTTCATGCCCTCACTCTCCACAGGAGAAGGCAGAATGCTATAACCAGGCTCATTACTAACCAGCAAAGGGTTTGTTCAACTCATAAGGAAATTTCTGATCACATTTCCAGTTTTTATGATTCTCTATTCTCTTTTGAAGGCTCCTGGGGTGGAGAAGCTATTCTACCCCTTATTCCAGTATCCATCACTGCAGCTATGAATCAAAGCCTTCTCAAACCAGTCTCTGAGCAAGAAATGCAGTTGGCTCTTCTCAGTCTCAGTCCAGAGAAATCTCCAGGGGAAGATGGCATGACGGCCCTGTTTTATCAATCCTTCTGGGACATCATTAAACTGGATTTGACTGCTGCCATTTCTAGCTTCTTTGAAGGTAATGGTTCTCTCCTCAAATACTGGAACCATACAATTCTCACCTTAATCCCCAAATGCCCTAACCCAGAAATGCTCTCTCAATATAGACCTATAAGTTTGTGTACTGTGGTCTACAAAATTCTTTCTAAGTTGATTGCTTTAAGACTCCAAAGCTGCCTGGACTCTTGCATCAGCCACTCTCAGGCTGCATTTCTTAAAGGAAGACAAATTTTTGATAATATTTTCATAGGGCAAGAAGCTTTCCACTTCCTTAATAGGCATACATCAGGAAAAAACCACTTCATGGCACTCAAATTAGACCTAATGAAAGCCTTTGACAGAGTTGAATGGCTTTGCATTAAGAAGATCATGCTTCAAATGGGCTTCCAGTTGGAGTTTGTGAACCTGATTATGCTCTGCATTTCTTCCAGCTCTTTTTTCTTCAAAGTGAATGGTAAGTATGTGGCTATGTCATACCTTCCAGGGGCATAAGGCAGGGAGACCCTTTGTCTCCATACTTGTTTCTCATTGTTGCTGAAATGCTTTCTGCCTTAATTATTAATGCTGTTGATTCAGGAGACATTATTGGGCTGAAACTCTCTAGAAATGGCCTTGCTATTTCTCACCTGCTTTTTGCAGACGATTCATTGCTTTTCTGTAGAGCTGGGGATGACCAAGCTGGCCATATTCTACACCTTCTGGAAAGATACAGATTATTTACTGGTCAGAGGGTTAACCTCAACAAGTCAGCCATTTTCTTCAGCAGAAGCACACAACACTGTCTTCAAGGGAAAATCTGTGACACATTACAAGGAATCTCTGTTCATAAATCAACAAGATATCTCGGACTGCCTCTCGGGATTGGAAAGTCTAAAATTCAGTCCTTCCAATTTGTCCTCGATTCTGTCAAATCTAAGCTCAACAGTTGGAAGTCTAAACTCCTTTCTCAAGCAGACAAAGAGGTTCTTCTCAAAGCAGTTATCCAATCTCTCCCTGTCTATTCAATGTCCTGCTTTAGACTTCCTGCTTCTCTATGTGCTGAGATCACTAGACTCTGTTCTCAATTCTGGTGGAAAAAAGGTGATGATCAAGCCAGGGGAGTTCATTGGAAAAAATGGGATTTTCTTACCTTGCCCAAATCTGCAGGAGGTATGGGTTTCATTGACCTGAAAAATTTTAATATTGCCCTAATTTGCAAACAACTCTGGAGAATAACTACCCATCCTAACTTGTTAGTTAGCAGAATTTTGAGAGACAGATATTTTCCAGATTGCTCCATTTTTTCTGCTGTCAAAACTCATAATTGTTCTTGGCTCTGGTCCAACTGGTTGGAAATTGTCCCTATATTTGCTAAAGGATTTGCTGTGGAAATCAGAAATGGGGAATTCACTAGACTTGATGATGTTAACTGGATTCCAACATCCATTCAGCCAAAGCCCTTTCTGTTGGAAATTGCTAGGGGTCATATTCACTGGGTTAAAGAATTACTTAATGATGCTGGTACTGGCTGGAATGAATGGTTGATAAAACAACTTTTCAATGAGTCTGATTGCAGGGCCATCCTCAACATCTGTACTCTCAAACCTGGACACTCTGATAGGCCCTACTGGAAACTCAACAAAAAGGGTTCTTTTTCTGTTTCCAGTACCTACTCCTTCTTGACAAATCTGAAAGCCACTGAGATGGACATTCCAGGTTGCAGCAACCCAAACATTCAGAAATCTCTTTGCAAGTTCTGGAATTTCAGACTACCTGGCAAGCTTAAACAGTTCATATGGCAGTGCATTCATGAAATTCTACCTGTTAAAGCCAATTTGTTGAGAAGAGGGTTGAGTTTGGACCCTATCTGTCAAAGCTGTGGAGATTGCATTGAATCCATTGATCATCTATTCTTCCATTGCCCCAAAGCAGTTCAAGTTTGGGATATTGCACCTGTGAAATGGAATGCCACTGTCTATGCTGGTTCTTTCAAGGGCTGGTGGAGCCACATATGTTCCATCCCAGGCTCTAATCTGGTAGAAGACCGCATACAACTCACAACCTATATGCTTTGGTGGCTATGGAAGTGCCGCAACCTCTGGATATTTCAAGGACTCACCATGCCAGCTCACACCATTATCAAGCTGGCTCACAAAGATTGGTTGGACTTCTCTCAGTCCTAGCTTCAGCTTCATCTCTCCTTTTGTTATGGCTCGGTCTGATCCGGCTGCTTCTTCCTTTTCTTTTGTTCTGGTTTTTTCTTAGCTTTGTTTTTCTGTCTTAGTCTAGTTTTTTGATTTTGTTTTTGTGTGTCCTCTAGGCCTTACGGCAGTGGAGGTTTAGTGTTTGAGGTTCTTTTTACTCGGGTTCTAGGCCGCCTTTGGCGTGTCCTCTCAATTTTTTTTTTTCATTCTATTCAGGTGTGGCCTGTTGTACTGGATTCTGGTTCTTGGTTTCAGAGTTTATAAAATCTCTATCGCTTTGATAAAAAAAAAAGGATATGACGTTTCCAATACTATTAAAATTTATAAAAGTTCATTTTTTTGATGAAAAATGTGTATTTATTGCGTTAGCAAACATATAATGTTAATATACCTATAATCGTAATAGTTTTTATCAACATTTGTTGTTAATAAAATTATTTTGAAGTTGATGATTTTTTTATCAATATAATTTTTTTTTTCAAATTAACGTAATATCTATATTTATATACTGCAATACATGTCAATATAGATTTTTTTTTTTATAAGTATAATTTATATTACTATATTTATTAATCTTTATAAAAACTTCTCATAACATTATTTTACGTACATTGTGCATTTCCACAAGATCGATGATGCACTAATTTGACTGCAAAGTAGATTTTTTCTTTTATTAAATAAATGAGTTGGGAGAAAATTATTAATGAAAAAGAAAAAAAAAGTCAGAAAAGTTTTATTGGATGTAGTATGAAATGTAATAAATATAATGACTAAATTAATATAAAAATAATAAAAAGTCATAAATGTTAGTTATAAATATATGAGTTGACAATTAGTTGATTATATAGAAAATGATTGGTTTTGTTTCAAAACAATAATTGGCAAATTAAGATGGAAAAATGAGACATTTTTAAGTATTCTGATTTTTATTTTTATTTTTTTAATATGAAAAGTTCTCAATATTTAGATATCCAATTAACCCAAAGAATATTTTCTCTGTAGTTTCACCTTTTCAATTAGTTTACATCAGAATTAACATTAATTATTATGGATCAATTGAGAGTACCATATTGTCTCTAATAAGTATAATGCTGACTTACATTTTTTTTTTAAAGTTCAATTTAGTTATTCGGTACAATTTGTATTTGTTTCGGGAATTATTTATTCACTAATTACCTATTTTTCTCTTATTATTGTAGAGTTTGTTGTTTAGAAAAAAAGAATATATGTATGGCGTCTCTTCTTATATTACGTACGTGCATGCAAAATGTTTTGACAACAATTATGGACCATAGGAATTAAATTGAATGTTGAAAAGTTGAAAGCCCAATTAATATATATTAGTGCAACATAGTGTAACACATATTAAGACAATTTTATCAAATGTTTGAAAGTTGAAACCCCCTTTAATATATATATTACCACAATATTATGTGAAAGACTTAATGTTTGGGTATTGTATCACAATAAAGCCTGAATTTTAATTAGTTGAGGGTTTCAATTTAATTTATTATAAATTGAAGTTTTTTTTAGAAGAAACACCCCATAAGGGTAGGAGATTAAGGATGAATCCCAACCTGTATATAGTCAAGATCCTAAATGGGCTGCAAAGTCACAAGTGTACACGTCCAAACATCTAACGAAAACAAACAATGGAGGAAAAAAAAAAGCAACAACCAAAGACAAAAAAATCTAAGCCTGGGCTGACAGATGCCCAGGCGAGCAATTTGCACCACGGATGGGCTAGGACACACAAAAATAAAAATGATTACCCAAATCTGAACGATTGGTATCCCATCTGGTCCATCCATACAAGAGTACGGAGGCATAAAGGAGCGTCGTTCAGTAAAAATGCGCCTCTGGGGGTGGAGGGACCGATGCAAGCGGGAAGTCATAGGGTCGGTTCTCTTCGCGAGAATTGAGCAAAAAGAACGATCAAAAAACAAGTTTTAGATTAGGAGAAAGTGAAAAAAACAATATTGAGGATTATTCTCATGAGTTTAGGGTCGTTCCAATATATAGAGCTCGAAAAACAGAGCAAAAACGCAAAAAAACGAGCAAAAATAAAAACAGGGTCGACCCGGTCGCGAGTCTGACGGGTCGTGGGGTAGCATCTCTGAGCGCTGGGCATGGGGCTGGTTGCGGGTCGCGACCTGGGCTGCACTGCGCCACTTTAATTTTTGGCCTCGTTTGAGCTCAGAATTGAGTTCTGTTTTTTTCTACCGCTAACGAACCCATCTATTCAATTATGCTCTCGAAACCAATTTTTCTTTTTGTAAAAGTTAGTCCGAAGCTCCCGACCTACACACCAAAAACGATAAGACACGAAGAAAACCAGAAAAAACCAATGAAAAACACCTAAAATGACCTAAAATGGAAAAAAAATAAAAGAAAAACGAGCACAAAAAATGTAACAAAAATAGGACAAACAACTCCTCCACACTTAACCCTTTGTTCGTCCAGAACAAAAAGAAAAGAAAAGAAAAGAAAAGAAAAGAAAAGACACAAAACTAAACCCGAGCATGGACAACAATCATTAACAAGATAAACTTCAAAATGTTCAACTTCAACAACAAGCATTGAAATGGCATATACGAACATCACACAACTACATGCTTAATCACTATACTTCGACATGACGTTCTCTTAAGTATGGGAATGTATATGTGTGTCTCACTCAAATTCTTATACAGATAAAGATAGGTGCAGTCAAATTGGTCGATAACAAGTTCAATCAAATGCTTGCTCATTGTCTAACTTCTACTTTAATCAATCAACATCGAAAATAGTGAATCAAAAGGTCTTTCAAGGTTGTAACGTAGGCTCTCTGAACAGGTAGGATAAATATAGGCTAAGTGGCTCAAATTCATTACATAACTCAAACACCTTACCCCAAGAATCATACACTCAGCCGGTTGTTCAAACATACCAGATCTTCCCCCACACTTCTCCTAAAACCACACGTTTCACCCATCTTATTTTGTTTTGTTTTTTTTTTTTTGTGTAAACCTTATTGGACATTTTATAATCCATTCGGCTACATTTTTTTTTAAAACAACTCCAACAAACAATTCCAACAATCATCCCCTCAAATTCTAAACCCGTAACTCCAACAACGTCATCATCATGAGGTTATCAACGAAAATCAAATAAGGCTAAAAAAAGGGAGACTAGGGAATAATTTGCAGAGAAAGAAAAGGATAGAAAAATACAATAAACGTTTTAGTCATATACTCAGTTCACAATTTCAATCGATTTGTTTCGACGCAGACTCAAGGCAAGTTCTAATCAAACAAGAGCACGATCGATGTATCTCAAGAAACGAATAAGGCTCAAACCTCACTAGGTAGATATATGAATGCCAATAAAAGTAATCGACTAAGAATTTCATCGCGCTATGCCGCATATGACCAACATCACAACTCATCGAATTCATCAAACAAGTCTTAACTAATCTTGAAATTTCCAAAGTCCATACTCACAAAACACACAAAACCTACACTAGACCGGTCCACTACATGAGCATGCAAATCCAAGTAAAATCTCACACACTCAAAATGAGGCAATGTCCCCATTGCTTCAACACATATCCAGGAAGTCAAAAAACAAGACCTAGCAATTTCATATCATGAATCAATACTAGCAGCTAACAAAAGACCACAAAACTCAAAAGAAAAGGCAGAAGGGGAAAACAACTCAAAAGCAAACCGAAAATGCATCGAGTGGAGTAAGCATTCCCATGCAAGCCGCTCGCTCATGCTCAACCCAGAACCTAAATCTTTCACATTCATCGGAATTCCCCTGCTCAACCTCTCGAACTCGTTCCTTCCAAAAAAACCACAAAACTCCAAAACTCTCATTACTCAAAGATAAAACTAACAAGCAAAAAGAAAATAAGAAAGCGATAAAACTTGGGTTGCCTCCCAAGAAGCACTTTTTTAACGTCATTAGCTTGACGAAACCCACGAGCAACTCAGTCGGGATCCAGAAAGAAATGACGATCGTGCCATGCCTTCATATTCTGTAGAAGTGGTAGCATCGGAAGTGTGGCAAGAAGGCAGACACGGTGGATTCGGGTGGCTATGTTTTTAATTAAACACGTGTGGGCACGTGCAATCTCCATGAACTGAAAAAGAGCCTTTTCCACCCAAGCTCTGTCATCAACCTCCAAAATTATAAGCACATCTGTGGAGCAAGTCGAACTGAATCCTACCCACTTCGTAACACAGTGCAACGACCTCGATGACAGATGCTCCAACTCGGAGGTGGGAGGAGGGACTAGAGAGTTTGTGAGTTCTTGATCAAGCCCATGGACCTCCTCCTTTGATGTATCATTCCCGGCTCTTGGGAGCACATCATCTTCTTCTTCGGCCTCACACATTTACTTTAGAATACGAGCTTGAGTATCAAGCATAGGGTGGGGGTCGTCGAATTGTGCCTCAATTGAGTCTATTCGTGCTGTAAGACTCTCCATTTGTGCGCTCAGTCGAGCACATCCGAGCTTAATCTCCTCATTTCGAGTTGTTTGGGCAGACATGCGAGCAAGAATGAGATCGAGTTTTACATTGTACGCCAAAGTAGCCTCTCGAGGTTCAATCCTACGTGTAGATTCGCCTTGAGCGGTGTGCTCGGGAAAGAAAATGCTACTCGATCCACTATGGCTTGTATGCGCTCCACTAGGTTCTCGATTCTAGACTCAAGATTTCTCCTACGGGCTGCCTGGGATGTCAAAAGAGCAAGAGTCTGATCAAGCTTAGCATTGTACTCTGAGGAGTCCTCAAGGGACTCATATGACTGCTCGACAGGCACATAATCCCACTGCTGCTCGTAAGGATATGACGAAGTCTGGCCATAGCCCCAAGAATCATAGTAAGAAGGTGACTGATTACTCAGACGAGCACACCGGTTGCGGTCTTCTTCCTGAGCTAGCTGGGATGTTGCAAATGCATAAATACAGTCGAGTATGGATATGATTGGACGTGGTACCTGGTGTGATAATACGACTCGTTAACCCAAGGTTGAGTGTGCAGTACGAAAAACACACCGTTGAAAATCATATTTCCTGCACACCACAACAGAACAACCCCACATAGCCACGAAAAGAAAGAAAAAAAAATACAAAGACAAAAACAAAGAGAAAAACAAAGATGTACAAAAGAAAGAACAAAAACATGAAAAACACAAATTAAAGAGAAACACAGAAAATAGAATCAACACCAAAACTAAATATCCTACTTGCCTTCCCTAGCAACTGCCAAATTTGTTGTAGCAAAATATATCTTTTTATCGAGTACCGAATTGAAAGATTCGTTCCTCGGGTCGATCTCTCGAGGAAGGCAGTTCGGAATCGAGGAATGATGTTGATGACATAAAAGAAAAATAAATCCTAAACACTCTAATCAAGATGGTTGGTTTTAATTATCAACTAAGAAAGAAAACTCAAATAATGCAAAACCGAATTTAAAAGCAAAGGCGAAGATCAAACTATGATAAGAAGCTAAGGAGCAGGGAATGACTCTCAAACCAATGCAATTATCAAGCTAAGATCATTCGGTTAAATGATTCGAATAACCTAACGTCTAGAGATAGTCCTCAATAACTCTTCGTAACAAGAGGATACTATAGACGGTAAATCAAACAAATCACACAACACATAGATAATACGTTTCCGAACAGGTCTATTTCATGCGAGCCTAGATCGATCAACTCCTCCCCTTTTGGTTCTAAGAGTTAATCTAAATTATCCTAGACGATTGTTAATCTACTAGTTCGTTGGATTTACACATCACACAAGAACGAATCATATTCAATTCGAAATCAATTGCAAATCGAAGTGTCACTCTTTGACAATATTCAACATTCAATGTACGAGAATTATAAACCTAGTTAAGAACAACTCGCATAAATTGAACGATCAACAAGCATGGTAATCACAATTAAATTCTAAATATTATCATCATCCCCTATCCCTAGCGAAACGAATTAGCTACTCATAACGAATTCTACATAAACATTCTTCTCAACCCAAGCATTCATATTCAAGAATTAGATGAAAAGAATAACTTACGATTAATAAAGAAACGATAGTCAAACCAAATGAACAACTTAATCCAGAAAATTAAAGAGTGAATTGAGCAAAAAGAACTATCAAAATCTAAGTTTTAGAGTAAAAGAAAGTGAAAAACAATATTGGGGATTATTCTCACGTGTTTGGGGGTCGTTCCAATATATAGAGCTCGAAAAACAGAGCAAAAACGCGGAAAAACAAGCAAAAATAGAAACAGGATCGACTCAGTCGTTACTCGTGAGTCACGAGTCTGACGGGTCGTGGGGTAGCATCGCTTGGCGCTGGGCGCGCGCGCTGCTGGGCGTGTGGCACTGCACCACTTTACATTTTGGCCTCGTTTGAGCTTATCCGAACTCGGAATTGAGTTCCGTTTTTTTTTACACGTCGCTACGAACCCATCTATTCAATTATGCTCTCGAAACCAATTTTTCCTATTGAGAAAATTCGTCTGAAGCTCCCGAATTTCACACCAAAAATGACAAGACACGAAAAAAACCGAAAAAACCAACGAAAAATCTAAAGACTGAAAATGAAGGGAAACACATAATAAAACACGAAACAAACTAAAAACAAAAGAAACGACCTAAAACGGGAAAAAAGAAAAGCAAAACGAGCGCAAAAAATGTAACAAAAATAGGACAAACAATCGACCTGAGGAACAAATCCTTTGATTCGGTACTCGGTAAATAACATAATTTGCTACACCATGGGATATTGCACTTATCCACTGGGATGGTTTGCAATCTTCCTCTTTCTCTTTCAAGTGTTGGTGGTCACATTTGTGCTTTCTTTATAAATCAGAGGTTTCAGAGGCTAGAATCCAGTTGACTACCTACATGCTTTGGTGGCTCTGGAAAGCTCGAAAACCATTGGATTTTTCAAAACACTGCACTTTCAGCTCCCCAAATTGTCAATGTTGCTCATAAACAGTGGTTGGAGTTCTGTCAGCCCCATTGAGTGTCACTACAAGAAAACACTTCAATTCCAACGCAAAATTCCAACGGCAAAATTTTCCGTTGGAAATTTCAATGAATATTCCAACAAACTTAATTTTATGTTGGAATAAGTGTTGGATGGTTGAGGAATTCCAACGGATTTTTTCCGTTGAATAGTTGTAGGAATTTATTTCAATAGGATTTTCCGTTGGATTTTAGCTATTCCAACGGCCGTATTTCCCACGAATTTTTATACGTAGGAATATCCGTTGGAATAGCTATTCCAGAAAAATTTCCGTTGGAATGTAAGAGTTTTTTTTTGTAGTGTGTCATCTTCTAGTTTCTTTGTTGCTTGTTGTAGTGTTAGTTGATGGTTGTTGCAATCTTAGTTGGTTTTAGTTATATTAGTTGCTTTTAGTTATTTTGATGGATAGCTTTAGCTCTCTAGGCATTTTGCAGTGGAGGGTTGTTCATTTCCTAGTTTATCTTAGTTGCTTGTGAGGTTCTAGGCCGCCGTGGTGCGTGTCCTCCCATTTTCTTGTTTTTTAGATGTTTCCAGTCGTACTTTGTACCCGAACTCTTTTTTCTTGAATTATAAGAATCTATAAAAATAAAAACATAAAAATCTATAACATCATAAAAGTTATTTAATTGAAGTATTTGAGTTTAAAGTTGAACTAAAGTTGGCCGACGTTGGCCAACTTTGCATAAGAACAAAAGATAAAGAAAAACCATAAAATATGTACTAAACAATCTATAAATATATAAGTTGGAGCATCACATCATTTAATCTTATTATCATGCATTAAATTTTATTCTCCTTCCAAAATATTCAACATTCAATTTCATTTTTAAGTTACAAAATAACTTGCTTGAATGCCATAAATTATGAGCATAAATGAATCAAGGGAGTTACAAAATTGAACTCAAATTTTAAGTCACACCCACTCATGAAAACGGTAGAATGTATTAGCATAAAGAAAATGGTAACGACTATTCCATAGCAACTACTTGATCAAAATCAATTTTGAGAATCATTTTCTTATTTCATATTTTTTTTTCATGAATTAAATTATATTTTTTATATATATATATTGTTATCTTTTTTAAGTATTCTTCTAAGTGCAATTGCACAACTTGATTACTATATCTATTTATATATAATTTGGAGCAACACATCATATAATTTTATTATGCTGCATTTAATTATAGGGTTAATTGCTAAATAAACTTTAACCTTTTTGCGTTTGGCAATTTTATCTAAATTTTTGGGTAATTGCAATATAATCTCGACCTTGTTCGGTATAGATTTGATGGGCATGTGGTAACCGAGCTACCCGACTCGGGTCGATCTCGAAGGAAGGCTATTCGGAGCTTCGTCTACTAGATGATCGTCCAAATCACAAAAATCGAAAATATAATCCTAAACATTCTAAGCAATTGATTGGGAATTTGATTAACACTAATGAGCACTTAACAACGAGCAATTAATTGAAAGCAAGATTAAAAGACGAGCAATTAGCTAACTAGATCACCGGAGTCTCACGCCATAACCATAACGGGATGATAATCAATCGACATACGGAATAAACGAGCTACGAGCATTAGATAGCTAACCCTAGTCGTCTAAACTAGATCAACGAGCAATTAACGACTCTATTTACTCAAGCAACGCCATCAAGCATAAGCATTTCCTCCATCATCAATCAAATCCAAATTTACCCTAATAAGAATTATAAGTAAAAACGGAGCAAAAACCGAAGTAAAGAGCTTTAAAACTAAATACTCATTCTTCCATTGCGTAGACGATGAAAAACGGAGTCAAAAGCTCGAAACTTGAATGAAACCGAAGTCGCCGGAAAATCTCCCGGAAAATAACATAAGCTCCTAATCTAGAGAGCAAAATAAAATAAAAGCTGATTTCCCAAAATGGAAAAGTGAAAAATGATATATGGATCCCCAAAATGCAAAGGAAGAAAAATATTTATACTACCACCCACACACACACTAAAACACGCAGTTTAAATGAAGGCACTCTCGACCATGCCGCAAAACTCGCGAGCACGCGAGCAGTGGTTGGCGCACTCTTGACGGTGCGGGAACAGGGGCGAGCTCGCGGACGTGGTAGGCGTGTGGGGCGCGGCACTCTCG
>CACSLK010030875.1:5472239-5483289 GCA_902706635.1 Striga hermonthica | reverse complement strand
GACTGGCGACGACGATGCTCGCGGGCGCGCGGTTGGATTGGCGAGCGCGCGAGTGCCTGCCGTGACGTTGACGCTCTCAATGGCGTGGATGTACATGCGAACCCGCGAGCGTGCAAGGTGCTGGGGCACGGTTGCGGCTGGTGCGCATGCGCGCGGGTGTGTGGGCATGTGCGGCGCGCGGCGCGTCCGTGTTCGACTAAGGCTCGACATACTCGACCGAAAATGTTCGTACAAATGACTTGGCTTAGCTCGGAATTTACTCGAGTTTCTTTTCATCCTCGAAATAGACCTGAAAATATATCAAAAGCACGGACAAGTACGCCAAGATACAACATAAAAGAGAAAATACAAAATCACACAAAATGCGATAAAATGGACCGGTCGACACTAAAACGAACATAAAATCGACTCGAACACACTAATAAACACATAAAAATAAGCACAAAAACATAACAAACAGACCTCAATTTACTTATTGCAAATTTGGGTGCACAGTGATTGATTTTAGGGATTTGTGGATTGATTTTGTGTCCAAGTCTTCCATTGACACGTGTTTTTATGTCATTCACGTAGCAAGTTGACAATTTCCACGTATTTAATGTATATCCACGCACAAAGCCGAAAATTCCACGTCAATGTAAGCTACCGATGATGAGTCTCCTCCTAGATCTGGAGTGAACAGGTAAATATGAGCTCCGATCTGTATGAACTGCCTTCAAATTGACCAGTTTTTTGAAGGTCCAATAGGTTTTAGGTTCGACTTGCAATAAATAAATTGAGGTAGAGATTATATTGCAATTACCCAAACATTGAGATAAAATTGCCAAACGCAAAAAGGTTAAAGTTTATTTAGCAATTAACCCTTAATTATATTATCCCGCAAAAAGTTTCAGCATTTAATATTATAAGTTTTCATTTCTCGCCTAAAGTAATTACCATTTCTCTTATTTAATTTTATTATTCTGCATTAAATTACATTATCCCCTATGTGTCATGGGTTTCGTTGTAATTACCATATCTCTTATTTACTCAGAAAGTTTAAAAATGTATATAATGACTTTTTTCTTATTTATATTGGTTAAATATTTTAGTTTTTTTACCTGCTTAGCTGAAAAAAATCTGATCTTGATGAACTTTTTTTGCTTTTTTTTTTGGTTATTTGGTTGGCCTCTTGAGTCGTGGTTTTTGTTGTAATTGTACTTTCCGTTTATTCCCTACAAAATTCAAGAATCATATTTTTTTATTTACTTTTTTTATTGCTTTATTCTTTTTATTTTCTATTTTTTAGTGCTTTCACCTCTATTCGATCGCACATCCTTAAGATTAAAGTAAAATATTTAATAAATAACATAAATGAATATTAAAACCTTATTTTAACAAAATTGCGAGTAAATATGAGGTGTACTTAAAGAGTTTTTTTTTTTAATTTGAAAACCGGACACATGGCTCATATGTATATATATGCAGATTGACTGTTGCAACCGAACAACATGTATATTCTTCAGAAAACTATAAGAACATCATTAAATATAACAATATCAGTTCATTGTTTGCAAAAACAAATCTATGTTTTGAGCAAAAGACATCAAATTATGTAGATATTTCATATTTTTGAACGAAAATGGCAAAACAAACACTAAAATAAGATTTTATATCTAATCTACTTATGAAATCAATTGAAAATATGATTTTTTAAAAAGAAATTATATATTCACAACAAACATTACAGATCTCGATAGATCCGTACTATAATCGCCCTATTGAACCATTTTCTTATGATTCATTGATGTATGTTAGCAAAATAGGGACGACAAATAAATATCAATCGATTTTTTAAATTAATTGAAAATACGATTTTATAGAAAAAATAAAAAAATCATAAATTCTTAACAAAGATTACAGATTTTAATAGATTCATACTATAATCACCCGATTGAAACATTTTCTTATGATTCATTGAAGCATTTTAGCCAAATAGAGACGACAACCTTAAATCAAAACAAAAACTTCCAAATCTTGATAGTTATGATATGTAAGCAGACAATTTGTACTTTTTTACTGTGATTTAGTAAAAAGAGACTGTAAAATCGGAATAATTTTGATGTTATATCTCTATTTTGTTTGAAATTTTATTTTTCGAAAAATTTAGAATTTAATCGGAATATCTGACCAAAAAACAAAGAAAATGGCATGATTATCGACAAAAATTAATAAGAAAAATGAAATCTTGGATATTTTGGACAGAGAAAAAAACGCGTCATCCGCCGATATGATTTGGTAAAGCCCAAAAAAATTAATGCTTAAGTTGAACCCAATAAACATATTGAGAATATCAGCTCAAACCACATTTATAAATTTTTTTAATAAAACATTAATCCTAATGCACCATATTTTTTTAGTATGTTATTCAGCTTAATTCAACAATTGTTTATAATGCAATTATTTCTAGTAGATAATTTCGATCCAAATGTTTAAGTTTGCTGACAATTATAATAAATTCGACACACATTTTATTATTCTTTATTTGTTTGAGGGTACCGTTCAAGTTTCAACGCACAACAAATTTCTATCATGGTCTTATATATTATGACGATCAACAAGAGTCAAGACCAATTTCTCTTACACGTTCGCTTAGTATTGAACAACCCTGTTTTCAATCATGGACAGTTGTATGTTGCTCTTCATAGAGTTACAAATGGGAAGCGTTTGAAGATAATGGTATGTGATGATGGTGATTCCGACGATAAGAAAACCATGAATGTTGTATACAAACAAATATGTTTAATAAAATTTAGAATCATTTTTCTTAATTCATATTTTTTTTCATGAATTGAATTATGGTATGTATTTTTTTTTTTATTTATATTATTATCACTAGTTATACATAAAAGTCCTTATGGAGACATGTTTAATCTCAACAGTCAGGCAAGCAATAAGACGGGTTATAAATTCAATTATCGGAAACACAAACAACTAACCATTTAATGAAAATCATAATCTTATACAAGTCATACTTTTTGACGCTCAGTGTCAATACAAGTTATCGATTTTGCTATGGAACCAACGGTTGGCTCTATAGTGGAGCCGATATTCTATATACAACAAATAAATCTACCTTAGTATGGTAGGTTTATTTGTTGTATATAGAAGGTTGACTCCACTATGGAGCCAACTGTTGGCTTCATAGCAAAACCGTACAAGTTATATATCACTATTTATGCAAGACATACTTAATATATAGTTAGATGATTATAATTTGTTGTCATATTCCAACTTTCATGTTAAAATATTATAATAAATTATAAGCAAAAGTATGATATTTTACTATATAAATAAATATGCATTTTTGCTCAAAAAATATAATAAACTGGCTCACATGTTCAGTGATGGACCCGTCAAATAATATGAAAACAATTTTAAGTATAGTAACTGTAAAATTTTTTCAATTAATTTCTATATAAGTATAGTAATTTCTATACACTCAAACTTTTTTACATATTATTACAAATTTAGTTCAATTTATATATAAGTATATTGTAAAAAATTAAAAAGTGCAAATGAATATTAATTCAACATAAATATTTTTTGTTGAAGAAATGTAAAAAGTATTTTAAAAAAGGAAGTTTTCTATATTAAAACACAAGACTTATAAGCACCAACTTTATTGAATGGAATATAAAGATAAAATGGAATAATTTTCAAATACTATTTGATATTAGAATTTTTAATAAAATTTATTATTATTATTATTATTATTATTATTGTTATTATTATTATTATTAAAATTAGAAAACTAAAAGTTTGTTTAATATAAATTTGAACTAAAATTTTGTTTAATATAAATTTGAAGATATATTTAAAATCTTTTTCAAAACTTCTTGGGGGGGCCCCATAGTTCTGCCTCTGTACATGATTAGACTCTCGTAACAAAATTTGCGAGTAATAATGTACTTAAAGTATCACTATAAAAAAAACTCTTATATTCCAAGGGGAAATTTTTCATTAGAATTCTTTATATTTTTTGTTGGAATAGCTATTCCAACGGATATTCCTACGTATAAAAATTCGTGGGAAAAACGGCCGTTGGAATAGCTAAAATCCAACAGAAAATCCTATGAAAATAAATTCCAACAACTATTCCAACGGAAAAAATTCGTTGGAATTCCTCAACCATCCAACATTTATTCCAACATAAAATTAAGTTTGTTGGAATATTCATTGGAATTTCCAACAGAATTTTTTGCCGTTGGAATTTTTCGTTTAAATTGAAGTGTTTTCTTGTAGTGTATGCATGAAAGGAAATGGTTGACATTTAAATTGTGAGTGCATGGAGTCTTATAGAATAAAATAAGTGTTTATTTTTTTAAGCAAATAAATAATTGTGTGACGTTATGTTTTGTTGTGAATTAGTGGATACATAATTAATCAAGCCAAAATTACTATATGTCTCCCAATTAATTAATAAAATGCAAGGCATTGAGTGAATATTTAAGTATGATTTATTGATTATGCATATCTTGTTATATTTTTTAATATGCCCACAATCTAATTAGCTGAAATGTCTCGGGAGTAGCATGCATATTTGTGTGTGTATATATATACTAGATTGGACCCGGCTGTGCACGCACAGCCGGCCCTAGTTCAGTCTATAATTATATCTAGTATTTGCAAAATTTTTAAAGCATACTTACCCACATTTTATTGAGCAACCAAAATGCCACATATTTTTTTGTTTGTTCAAAATGTTTTTTGTATCTACGTAACATTCTCAATTTTAGCCACTCTCAATTTTCTCAAGTTTTATCGGATCAAGAGTCATTCTGTGTGCTATAGATCTTTATAATTAGTCAATTAGTATGTGGGAAAAAAATATATGGAAACTAATCAAAAGTTAAAGCGTACTAAGAATAAAATATATCATGCAACGAAACCAAGGTCAATGTGCGTATCGACGAAATAAATTTGCTGTATGTAATCACTTAGTAACATAAAATCCTTGTGATAACACAGATCTTACAAATTATCAAATTATCAGAAATAAATTTGCTGTATGTAATCACTTAGTAACATAAAATCCTTGTGATAACACAGATCTTACAAATTATCAAATTATCATATGAATCATGTTTGTGATGTATGCATGGGATATGCTGGAATACAATAAAACTCCCATGTACCAGTCCCGCCAGATGCTATGGGTCCACTGGCACGGTACATATATGTAAGGTAAACAAAAATGTAAGGTACATATATGTAATCAGATATCTGCATGAAACAACCACACATCAGTCCATTATCAATGCATTTTTCCGGTCATCGACTGGCACGGTTTTGGCTATTGCTGTCTTCCCAAAAAGATCGATCGATGAAAATCTGTTAATATTTAAAGTTATATATACAACATTAAAAGTGACAAAAATAATGAATATATAAATTAATAGTAATATTACAACTAAGCGTATGATTAAATCATAACTTACCCTAGATGCAAGAAGTCCCTTCTTTCTCAGATATGCTGCTCAAGCTCCGGCACTTGTTTTTTGGGAAACTTCTTACTGAACAAAAAGGTAAAAAAAAAAAGATATACATAGCTGAATGGCTACTGCAGAGATTGTTGGAAAATGTACATAAAAGATTTATCCATCCACAAATAACGAAAAATATCTATAGAACATATATTTGAACAATTAACTCAGCCACTTGTATCAGAAACATATATATAGTAAACTCAATCTCATTTCTATCCCGTATGGACTATAATAATTACACAGGCATACTAAAGCTTGAGCAAACTTTAAAGTCAATTACTCAATTACACCATTTTCAATATAAATAAAGCATGTGAACATAGAAAATAACATACATTCTTTCACACGAAACAAATGCAATATAACACTAAGAGACAAATCTATTTCAACGTAGTTAGAATTTTATAGTTAGTTTACACAATTAACTTTAGATCTTTTTTTTAATTCATTTACACACGCTATTCAACAAAAATTTCAGCAAATAAAGATACATCATAAGAGATTAGCCGAATAGTAAGCAAATTTAACAACTAAATCTTTCATAGGTAACTACAGTAGGAACAAATTATCTCAAGCAGTCGAAATTGCTAGTGTGAGAACTTCTAAGCACATTCTCATTATGTATTTGCATTAGGATCCTATGATAATTAATCATTGACTGTCCTTCCAGACAGTGAATAAGTAGTCATTAGAATACTAAGCACATAAACATATATATATATATATATATATATATATATATATATACAAAAATACTCACGCAAGCATGGGACTTAATTGTAAATGTCTCAACCTGCTTTAGAACAAATAGCTAGCTCGCGAAAATGAATGATGCACACAACATCCATTTCCATGGTGCAATAACTCAAACTTTGTGCATTTCAACTCCAAGAGCTGCCACTAAAGATGACGTACACCCATTTTTCTTCCCCTCGAAGCATCTGCATTAAAGGAAGGCATTCAGTGAAAATTTATACGTGTCGTTTATGTATAATATCTTAACTCAGGCAACCATCACATCTTAAGTGATCCAACTCCAGAACTTATCATTACTCTTGAAAATTTGTTCCAGAGAAAAATTTGCAAATGTAAACAAACATGAAACTAAAGTAATTATTTTGTTAAGGTATATGTATCGAGAAGCTCAGTTGCATCCTTCGCCAAATTCACTGACTTGTCAAGATCACTCCCCTTAATATAATGAGGAAACCGAACATTTCTTTACTTTTTTTTCCACCACATGTTCTGTGCATTCGACAAAAGCACAAATTTACATTTTTTTTATCCGAAAAAAAAAACTTCCTCAAAAAATAGTGATCCACCAAAAAAAAAAATGTATAATGGAAAAATGGCCAGCCTTCTAACTTAGATTCCAATGATTGCGAGATTTTGTTCTTGACATGGGTATGAATGGTTTCACAATTTGTCAAATATGGTGATGTTAGCGTCTTGTCCAATTTGCTTCTGTAATATATGTATTATTGTTCCCTTCCATATTTTCACATTGATAGCAGAAATAAAAGACTGTCAACCAAAATCTTCAAGATAAAAAAATAAACAAATTCGATTTGTTATTTCTCTCCACCAGATAAACTCTCCCTTTCCAACTTTAAAATGTAGATCCACCCAACGGTGCGAAATATTAAAATGTAAAACCAACATACTGAATGAATCGACGTTGGTGCGCACAAAACTTTCAGCAAAATATAGATAACTGCTTCACCATGTACCAAGCGCAACTTTAGATGGTGGCGGCTAGCCGAACATATTTCTCCATCTATAACAAATCTGGAGCCCAAATCTGCCGAACATTTGAAGAGTGTAGAAAGATCAAAAAAGTTAGAAGGTAGCTTGGATGCCTGCCTAGGAACCTCTTAAAACTACACATTCATTAAAAAACAAAACAAATGCCAAAAAGAATAATCATCTGACCTTCTCCTCAAGAAGTTCGATTAAATTATTCTAGTATTTAGTGTGGCCAGATTTTTTCAAATATTTCAGAACCGATTTCTTAAACTTCTTGAACTTCATTGCACCATCCTCATTCTGCCAAATAAAATGGAAATGATATATAAACATATAAGCTAATATATTCACCGCACAAAAAATGTCCTACCTCACGTTCAAGCTCTGCCCCGCAGACCCGCCTCAAGCGGTATCACCTAGCTCGGCACCAGCCACCCCAGCGGGCCCCATGACCACGCGAATGCCGCCACGAACAAGCAAATGGCCACCACCACCAGCCCCTTGTTTTCATCTTCTTGAAAGATGAAACTCCACTGTCTTTACTCGGTCCAACACACAGACACACACTGGCATCACTCTTTTTGTGCTCAGCCAAACACAAGACAAAAATAGAGAGAGGGCGACAAAGTGAATGAGAAATTGAAATTTCAGCAAACATATATATATATATATATATATATATATATATATATATATATAGAGAGAGAGAGAGAGAGAGAGAGAGCGAGAGAGAGAGAGAGAGGGAGAGAGAGAGACATTGCCTGCTTCTCTGCTTCTGCTTCACGCATCAATGGACAACCATGGTTTCCTAAAACCTTGAGATTCTTTACTCTCACCTAAAAATCCCAGCAACACATATCCAAATAACAAATCATTTAGAAGATGAAAGCCACTGCGAAATAAAAATATTTATGGACTCACAAATTGACAATCAAGGCTATTTATTTTAATTTAATGTCCTTTATTATCACATCAGACGAAAATTGGCGTGTTTTCTAAATGCTCGACCAGAAAAGGCCGTCTGGAACCGAGCATGAACCTGAAAAACATATAAAGATGATGAAAGTTTAATCTGATAATCTCTAAAAAAGAAGTTAAAGAATCAAAAGATTATACACCAATATCTTCTCGGCCAACAACATGAAACTTGTAACTATTACCCTGACAAATGGGAAGGATGTTGCCACCCACTATTTTCTGCAAAAGGATTGCGCAAAATTATTATTATATACATTAGAAATAGTGACGAAAAAACCGTAGAATTTGCTTAACCTCAACATATGCTTTACCCATTCGCTAGTCATCAATTCTGGCGTCTGACTGACATTTCTAGAATAGTACTGCAGTAAAAAAGAGAGCCCCCATAATTTTAGGTTATCATGAATAAATTAATATTGATGTCAATTTGGAAATTGGTGGGTTGGCTTCTCTTTCCTAATAATCTTCATGAACAATATGTGCCATAGGTAAAATAAACCAACTATTAAATGTCAAGTGAAAAAGTAAATAACCTTGAGATATCGCCACCGACATAGATTGGAGTCTTCTAGCATTGAAAACTCAGGAAGCAGTACAAATTGACCTGGAAATAGCAAAGTCTAAACAAATATTTGGCGCTCCTTATTTGAAAGGCAAGAAATTACACAAAAGCAAGTAAGCAGTTATCAGTGAAAGAAAAGAGTGCTTAGACAACCAAGGGCTAGTCTTCAAATGCAAGATCAAAATCTATAGTCCATATTATTGCATCATCACAACACACAAAATAAACCAAGAACAAGAAAAAATCGAAATATTCGTAAAATATGGCAGAATTGGAAAAATCCCAAAAACATGAAATCACAAAGAGTGCTAAAAATCTTATGTCAAATGCTTAAACGGCAGTTACTATATTCATTTAAACCTCAAAAAAAAAAAAAAATGGTTTCATTTTTTTTTATTTTATATTTTTTGTTTTACCTGTGATAATACATTAAATGGGTTTTTCGGTTTTTATGACAAAACCGTGATGGGAAACACAATGTTCGAACATTCAATAGAAACAAAACAACATTTATGAAATCCGACAACAATGTTTGTCTTAAAAAATGAGCACCCGATAAAACAAAGTGAAACCACCTTGTTCTTTGATAAATGATGGATAAATTGAAGCTATACTTAGCCATGGTGTTGGCAAGTACATTGATATTTCCAAAAGTCACATCTCTTTCCCAATCTTTTGAACATAGATCATAATTCATAACTACATGTTGACTAAGAAGTCCAAAGTGCTAAAAGCAATTGATATTAGCTAAATTTAGTTGAATACGCAAATTGCATAAAGCAAAATACTAATCACTCAAAAATTGGCCAAAAAATAATAAAATAGGTAGAACAAAGGGATGCGTCAACTCACCGACATTGAAGCTGAAACTTGAGGTAATAGAAAATTATTATAATCGAGGGAAAATGGTGTAAATTGAGCTGAAAATCTTGGACAAGGGTTTATGAGTCGATGAACTGGACGCTCTGGTCAACGGTAGGCAGCTGTCCGGGCGCAAAGCCTATATTGCCGGCACCAATCGATTAAAATCTGGCAATGGCAACACGGAGACACAGAAAACTTGGGTTCTGGGGTAGGCGGAGAAAGAGAAAGACTATGAAAACTGGCAGGGTGGTTGAAGCTCACCGACTGCCATGGTCTCCTCTAGACACATCCCATCCGCCCTCGTGGACGTGGCGCAACCTAGGGGTCCACCCCGCCTCCGTCAATCCTGAGGCCGGCTACATAAAATTCAAAACTGATAAACCTGAAATATTGATTTGAGCATATACAATTTGGGGGTAAAAAAGGCAAGAACAACTTACAGTCTTAACTTACAGTACTGTGACTGATTTCATCTTCCTTAGTGTACTGTGATGGTGAGAACTGGGAAAGGAGAGACTTGCAGGGTTTGGGAAGAGTTATGGTTGCGGTGAGAATGGAGAAAGGAGAGATTTGGCTGGTAGGGTTTGTGAAGACAGAGATATATTACCTGCTCCCGTCAAATTCATCTTCCTTGTGCGGAAATTACGCATAAAGGAAGAAAAAGCGGAAAAAAATCTATCAACTCACTCAATGTTGGGCATCACTTGTAAAAAGAGGTGAAAGTCAGGGACATTATCGTCCAAAAAAGACACATGTCGGCTCCAGAAGCAGCCTCTTGTGTTTTCTTATATGTATAGTAGAGATATATATTATCGTTTCTTATTTGGTGGTTAAAATTGGTTGGGAACTACTTTTATTTTTTCCTTGTTATTATGTGAATGATTGGTGGAGAAATTATAAACAACTGCATAATACAATTATGGGAGAGATATATTTTATTGAAATAAAAAACAAAATTCAGTTTCATGAATTCACTCTTTTCTTGAATTTCACAACACAAATAAGAAATGAAAATAAAAATTGATATACGATATTTTATAATAAATAATATTCACCAATCACATAATTCTAACTACAAATCACTATAAAATTAGTAACATTTTATTCTCTATATTATGTGTCACAACAAAATGTATCGGTGGCGGCTGCGGAATCTGCTATTGGGTTTATATTTTTTTATTTCATATTTATGCACAACATTCTATTATATATATGTATCACAACAAAATCTATTAATATACTTTTATCTAAAATTATATATTGATGGAGACGAGTTCGCGTTGGAGTTTCTGGACAAATACGATCGACTTTCGGCGTTGATTTGATTAGTCACGAGCATTATTATTATTATCTTTATTTCGTATTGATTTTA
>CACSLK010030875.1:5375189-5389314 GCA_902706635.1 Striga hermonthica | reverse complement strand
TCCACTGACGTTTGACATGTCAGTCACATCGCTTACATGGAATGCCCGTGGTCTGGCTAATAAAACCACCCTTGCTCATGTTAAATCTCTCATTCGTGAGCATAACCTAGACTTTGCTGCTTTCTTAGAGCCTATGACTCGTGACCCATCGTTTGACGTATATTCGCGCCGCCTTGGCTTTCATGCCGGGATAGGCAACACCTCTAACAAGATTTGGTTTTTCCATTCGCGTGACCTTACTTGTCAGATTCTTCGAGATACTGATCAGGTCTTGCACGTGAAGCTCACCGCCGTCCACCTTTCAGAGTCGATCTTCCACACCTTGGTTTACGCAAGCTGTGCGAGGGTTGGTCGTTATGACCTCTGGACACCATGCGTGAGATTGCTGAGAGTATGGAGGGATTACCGTGGATGGTTAGCGGTGATTTAAACATATTTTTGCATCCCGATGAACGCATTGGTGGAGTATCAGACCGCTCAGCGGAGATCTTAGATTTCTTGCACGCTGTATCGGATTGCGAGCTAATCGACGTTGGATATGAAGGGGCTCCCTTTACGTGGGAGAGGGCCGGAGTCAAGGAGAGGCTCGACCGCGCTCTATACTCAGAGGCGTGGACGAGGGTGTTTGCGACCACGGTTGTAACACACCTTCCTCGAATGGGATCCGACCATGCCCCCTTTCTGATTCGGTGTCGGTTCTCTATTTCCCCTCGGCAAGCGTCCTTTCATTTCCAGAACATGTGGGTCCACCACCATTCTTACTACAATATTGTTAGAGCTTCTTGGCAACAGGCTACGCACCTCTTTGGGATGCGCAACCTGGAGGAGAAGCTCAGGAGGCTCCGCCGCGTTTTGAAGCAGTGGAACTGGACGACTTTTGGTGACATTTCTCAGCGCCTTACTGCAGCTCAGACTGCGTATGTGGAGGCTGAACGGACCTATGATCTAGATTCGTCGCCAGAGAATAGGTCTGAGATGTGCCGCTGCCATGCTGAGTACTAGTTGCGCCTCCTCATGGAGGAAGATTTCTGGAAGTTGAAGGCTGATGTGGCTGGGTGGCTGAGGGGGAGCGTAATACCAAGTTCTTCCAGGGATTTGTGAGGCAGAAGCGAGTCAAGTCGTATATCCACAGTATCGAGGATAATGGGTCATCCGTGACCCAGGAGTCCCAGATACGGGAGTCGGCTAGGGCTTACTTCCACTCACTACGCCAAAAAAGGCTTCAGATAGCGCTTTTTTTTTTCTTCAGATAACGCTTTTAAGCGTTATCGGATTTAGTGTTATCTGAAGACCAAATCTTTAGATAACGCTTTAAAAGTGTTATGTGAAGAACCTTTCATATAATACTTTTTTATATGAAGCGTTATGTGAAGAATTTTTCACATAACACTTTTTTACATGAAGCGTTATGTGAAAAACCTTTCACATAACACTTTTTTATATTAAGCGTTATGTGAAAAATCTTTATATAACACATTTTTATATTAAGCGTTATCTGATGAACCTTTCACATAACACTTTTTTATAATAATCATTATATACAATATTCAACAGTAAACAAGAACCAAGTGACTTAAATCACAAGCCCCATGTACCAAGAAACAAGAACCAACAAGAAAACAACTCAAACATGAATATAACAAAAACTTACTAAACACAATCCAACAATTTTAACATTGAGCTCGGGTATGTACAAGTGTATTGTAGCAAAAAATCAAGAAAACATCGTATCTCAAATTCTAACAAAATCAAGAAAAAACAACTAATATTCCTAGTGAAAAATCCACCCACTATTAGCCAATATCCTGAGCAAGAAAGTTTTCATGACATCCTCCTGCATCGCGAAAGTTATACATGTATAAATATCTCACCACATCTTATAAACAAGATATAAAAGAAAATATAAAACGAGCATAACAAAATACATACCTGTGTGAAGTACGTAAATAATGCGGACGTATCTGCCAGAATTACAAATTTAAAATAAACATCTCAATCCTTATCTATTAATTTTATTTTCGAAATAGATTTGAAATTTAACACAACAATAACAAAAAACGAATCGACACTAGTAGAGTTTTTATCTTACAGAACTCTGAAGAACATATTAAGTCAACTCTTCCCGAACTTCATTTACTTGCTCCTCAGATAATTAAACGCACTTTTTAACAAGGAAAATACTGCAAAATATATCAACAATGTTAATTACAGTTTAACTAACATACCAAATATGAGTAACATAATGAAAAAAAAAAAACAAAAATGAGCTTAAATTCACCGGGATTATCATTTCATAACAAATAAGTATATTTCTAATAAATTTCAAAACGTAATACCCAGAATCCACACCGTTAGCTTGTTGGGACTAAAAGAAACAAATATTTGTTAGTATGTACATATATAGATCAACATCCACCACAAATAACATCAAGAAGTACCTAAACCTTTTTCCATCTTAAGTTCTTTGATTTACTTTTGAAGACCATCATCCCGACTTGAGGCTGAAATTAAAAACTCGTAATGCGCTAGTAAAAACAAAAAGATCATGGAGTTGATGAAAAAAACAACAAAAATCAAATACACTGTAACAACCACATATACTTACATATTAAACACTTCTGCAATATGTGATCAAGATCCTTGCGCATAAGATCAGCGTAGTGTCCCTGTCTTCACATTAATAAACAACAACACCCAATGAATCCTATAAGAAAATGTAAACATTTAATACTGCATTTAGTATTAACTTTTTACGTATTATTGATAATATATACAAAAGAAGAGTTTAGGATGTGTTATACGGCGCAAGAACAAACTTATCATTTGCCTCACTTTGAACAACAAACAAATGAGCTACTGATTTTATCTGCTTGTCTCTTTTAAATAGAAAACTTCTTCATGGGCGATAAGAAGAAGAACCTCTTTGATAATACAACAAAAACTGACGAGTTCTTTGTATTTAGTAAAAATTAAGTTATAATCGACCAAAGGCTAATAAGTTATTTTGTCTAACTAATGTATATTCTACTGTAATGCACAAGATGAAAAACCCAAATTAATATATTTATTTTTCTTGTAAATTTGATGAACAAAAATATGAGAAAAAATACTTAATGAATCTCGATAATATAACCCTACATTAAACTTTTTAGCTAAATTACATCACCTGTCACAATAGCAAGACTTATAAGGTCTGTAAATTAGTACTGGATTATGAAATGACATTTTTTTTTTTCACTCAAAGTGACCAAGTTGGTGCCCATAAAAAAACTGCTACTAGTAGATTCATGTCATCCAAGTCTACTGCCTAAGCAGCATCTGCAAAGCCAATCAAGTCAGAATGATCCAATTTTTGATGTGAAGTCAGTGATTATTGATGCCACTTAAGTATCATGAGTGTTGTTTTTGGGTTTCCAAAGTGTATGCAATGATTTTTCATATATTGGATTTCCTTGTTTATAAAAAATGATATTTTAGCGCAAATGACAGTAGAGCATTTGGGATCTCCTATAATGCTTCTGAGCAAGGTAGGATTATCTACTGGTTAACCTTCATATTTAGATAGATGAGGGTGACATATTATCGGTGAACAGACTACGTTTATTTCTCTCATCCCAAGTTTAGCAAGAATTTTAGAGATATACTTGGTTTGACTCAAAAAGGCCCTGTTCATGATATAAAACTTAAACCCCCAAAAAATTAAGATAAATAGGATAGACAACAGTCAGTGATGATGATATCACAAACATAAACAAGGATCACAATGCATAAAGGCCCTCTTTATTTATTTTTTTAAAATAATGATCACATTTTGACACTGAAAAATAAAGTTTTTTAAGACATGAATAACTTAATAATTACATGCACTTCAGGCCTACCTAAAACCATTTATGGATTTATGAAGCTTGCAGACAAGTGTGTGTCTTTCATTATCTGTTTTTGGAATCCTTAAGACTGTTCCATATAAATACAAACATCCTATTATATATTGAGAAGTTCATTATCAACATCAAGCCTTATTATTCACAATGAGTGGGTAACTATTAATGATAAAATTGAGTTCAATGGCTCATGGCTTCATAATTTCTTGAATGTGTCATTGTAATCAAGTTTACGCATTTGGTTGTATCCCTTCGCCACTAGTCTAACTTATGTTTCACAATATTTCCAGTAGCATCGATCCTTTTTCAAATTCGAACACCCATTTAAAGCCAACTGGATAATGTGTTCAACAGCTTAAATCTAAGCAATTCTTATGAATGCTTGTCCATATAACTAACAGGGTTACTTCTGAGGTAGGGTTCTTCGAATTCCTTTTTTTTTTTTTAAATCTAAAGAGTACAGCAAACAAACCAGATCCAGTAACATTGCAGTCACACAAATTTATTTGCAAAATGAAAACAAGCAATTAAACCAAAATTGAACCTAATCAAGCGGTGAGCACACCTGCACCGACGGCCTCCTTCATCTTCTTCTCAGCATTCTTCGACGCGAGCTTCGCCTTCCGGCCACCGGTTTATCTGCCTTCACGAGCTTCTTCTTCACGACCCTCCAGGATGCTTCAGGTGCTTGCCGATGCGGCCGTGGCCGGTGCTGACGTGGTCGCGCTTCTTTCGGTTCTTCTTGAAACGGGTCTTCATCGAAAAGTTGAGGGGGATTGAGTGATGACTGATGAGGAAAGATGCGCCGCCTGAGGAGGGCTTCGAATTTGATTTTTTTCTTCTCAGTTTTCACAGAGGGGTTTTGTTTCACGAGATGTTTTTTAATTCTGATGTATTTGATATAGTGTTTTATTTATGGATGAAGTGTTACGAAAAAATAATAAGTGTTATAATTTATATAGCACTTCTTTAAAAGAAGTGTTATAATATGAATAAGTGTTATAATTGACATAGCACTTTTTAAAAAAGTGTTATGTATTTGTATTGTTCTTATAGCGCTTGTTAAATTAAGTGTTATCTAAGGATTTTGTGTTTTTTAGATAACACTTACTTAAAAAAGCGTTATGCCAAAAGTGTTATCTGAATGCTTTTTTGGCGTAGTGACTCTCTCTTTTCCTCTGAGTGGGGCTTGCTTTCGCACCCCGTCCCGGCCTTTTTTCCGACCATCCAGCAGTCGGTCGACCTCGTCGACCTCTATGACCTCCCGAGTAAGGAGGAAGTCAGGGAGGCTGTGTTTGGAATCGATCCCAACAGCGTCTCCGAACCGGATGGCTTTTCGTCCCTCTTCTTCTAGTCTTGCTGAAGATTGTGGGAACTGACGTAGAGGAAGCTGTGAGGGATTTCTTCCCTGGCCACCAGATGCCAGAATCCTTCACAGCAACCTCCATTATTTTGATCCCGAAGAGATCGGGACCTAGTTCTTGGTCCGACTATAGACCTATCAGCCTATGCAACGTGACTAACAAAATCATCTCTAGAGTCCTTAACGGGCGCCTCGCCCCTCTCCTCCCCCACCTTGTCTCTCCGGACCAGATTGGATTCATTAAAGATCGAGTCATTAGTGATAATATCCTTTTGGCTCAAGAGATAATACACGATATCTCTCATGCGAATCGAACACGAACCCCGAACCTTGTGCTGAAGCTAGACATGGCCAAAGCATATGATAGGGTCGAGTGGTTGTTTCTCAGAGAGGTACTGTTTCAGATGGGATTCCCTAACCGATGGGTTAGCTTTATGGAGGCGTGTGTGGAGCACTGCACGTTCTCCATTTTGATTAATGGTAGTCCCACGACCTTTTTCCATTCTACCCGGGGCCTTCATCAGGGGGACCCCTTATCCCCTTTTCTTTTTGTACTGGTAGCCGACTATCTCTCCCGCTGCCTTGACGGCTTCATTCGCGACTTTCCGAGGATGACCTACAGTACGCGTGGCTGTGGGCCTCCCATTTCCCACCTCTCTTATGCGGATGACATTATCATTTTCACTCGTGCGAATGATGATGGGCTAGTAGATCTCATGCGTCTTTTGTACCACTACAGTGAGACCTCTGGCCAGCTAGTCAGTGTTAGCAAGAGCATCTTTATCATGGACCACCACATTATAGATCAGTGGGCTCACCGGATCCACGAGCGCACTGGATTCGCTCGTGGAGACTTACCCATCACTTACCTTGGGGCCCCCCTGTACAAGGGCCATCTATCCCATGAGCTTTTCATCGACGTCCGTCAGAGGATGATCGACCGGATTTTGGGCTGGTCGCATAGACACCTTTCTTTCGGAGGCCGACTTGCTCTGATCAAGAGCACTCTTTGTGCCCTCCCTCTTCACCTTCTCGCGGTGCTCGATCCCCATCAGTCTACGATTCATGAGTTAGACCAGATCTTAGCTCGCTATTTTTGGAGCCATGGCGAGGGCTCACGGGGACGGCGACAGACTCACTGGATGAAGTGGGACTCCATATGCCATCCCTATTCTGAGTGTGGGCTCGGGATTCGGAGGTTCTCTGATGTTGTCACTACGTTTTCCTACAGGATGTGGTGGCGCCTTAGGGAGGGCAAGTCCCTTTGGGCCCAATACCTCCTTAGGAAGTATTGCCCTGGTGGAGCTGCCTATCTTTGTAGGGTGACTGCCATTGTCCGGGATAGTCGACAGTGGAGACGGCTCACCATTGTTGGTAGGCGTGCTCAGAAGCACATTTTTTGGACCTTAGGTTCTGGGGAGGTCAGTTTCTGGGATGAGTGATGGTTAGGCGAGGCCCCCCTGTCGAGTACTAGGCCGGTCACTCACCTGCCTTTCATGCAGGTGAAGGATCTTTAGACGAGGGGAGTTTGGGATAGAGATAAGATGGAGGATATTCTAGGTGAGGGTGGGGGTTTTAGTAGTCTAGAGATTGATCAGATCCGACAGATTCCCATTCTGGAGGGAGGTTTGGACGGCATGAGGTGGAGACTTACATCTTCGGGTGCATTCTCTATGTCCTCGGCCTGGGGAGATGTGAGGCTGGGTAACTGGCCTAACCTACTCTTCGGGGCTATTTAGACCGACCTTCTCACCCCGACCATTTCTATCTTTTTGTGGCGCCTCCTATTACGACGCATTCCCATTGACACTGTGATGTAGGCAAGGGGGTTCTCCTTCCCCTCCCGTTGCCATTGTTGTACTGAGACTGGTACCTTTGAGATTGAGACTTTCACCCATCTTTTCTTTGAGAGTGAGATTGTGCGGAGAGTGTGGGAGCACTATGCCAGATATACTCATATACCCCTACCCACTACAGACAATTTTTTTGAGCTACTGAGTTTTTTCTCACACCGCACAGATAGTAGACACGTGGGCTTTCTTATTCCTCGTCTGATCCTATGGTCCACTGGACAGAAAGGAATAACGCGAAGCATAGGGATATTATATTTTCTTGTGCTCACATCATTTTGCAAGTTGAGAGACACCTCTCTCTCCTCACCGCCCTGGGTAGACTCACGACTAGAGACTGGACAGGTTGTACACCGCCCCACCGTTTGAGGCCACCACCTCCTTTACCTGTCCAGCACCCTCGACCTAGGACCGTTTTTTGGCTGAAACCCAAGGCCCCTTGGGTTAAGCTAAACACTGATGGCGCTTTTGACAGACATACCGGAGCTGCTGGAGGAGGGGGCCGGATTAGGGACCATGGTGGGGCACTCATCTCTGCCTTCTATGAGCCACCCGGGCCTCCTCGAGTTATGATGCAGAGATTCAGGCGCTCCAGATTGGTCTTGAGATTCCCGCTTCTATCTCCTCCCATATCTGGATAGAGATGGATGCTGCAGCTGTCATCACACTTTTGACATCTGGCCACCAGGGCCCATGGCAGATCCAGCATCCCCTTATGCGCATCAGAGACACCCTCCGCTCGATCCATTACCAGGTCTCACACATATTCCGAGACGAGAATCGGCCCGCTGATTTCCTTGCTAGCACGGGGGCATCTATACTCCAGAGACGCATCCTTCATCCTGAGGACATTCCCCTCCGGCTTCGGACGCTCATTTGGATGGACCAGCTAGAGTACCCATCATTCAGATTCAGACGACCGCCGCCACCTGACCCTGACTAGACTTGTTGCTTTGGACCTCATGCCAGGTTACTCTGAACAGGACGACCTTTTATGAGGCTTTGATTTTTAGATCCACATCGGATATTTTGTGATCATGTATTATTTTTCTTTTGTTCTGTTTTGATGTTGTTCTTTGTATCTCCGACATTGATGTAGACACTTGACTTTTTAGTCCTCTCTGGGCCATTATATTCACAGGTTGGGGTTGTAGCCTCAACCCCCCATCCCACACTGAGATGTTTAAATAAAAAAAAAAATCTAAAGCCAAGCTTTTAGTATATAAGACTAATAGAACCCTCCATAACTAGTTTCAGTAAAATAAAAATTGGGCTCGTCGCAAGTATCAAAAGAGTTTAAGGGTGCATTTTGATCTTGCTTAAGGTAACAACCAATCTAGACACACCGTATGCAGCTACATTATTTTGGGCTATGAACTCTTTTCTGCTAATTTATCCCCCTCAATTGCAAGAAAACAAATAAAATGAAAGTTTTCGTGTTTCTGTTTCTTTTAAAACTATAAATTTAAAGATGTATAAGATAACTACAATAATAAAAAAAATATTAGAAGGTCAAGTGTTCCCCAAATGAATACCTAATCCATATGCCTTGAACACGGATAAGTCCAGTATGTTGTGGCCAATCAATACTAAGATTTTGTTCCAATTTGTGTTTCTGGAATGTTTAGGAGAAAAAAGTGATTGGAGAAAGTCCTTGGAAAAAATATGTGTATTACAAGTTTTATATATGTTAATATCTTAATAAACATTATTTTGTGAAGATGTTGATTTTCAATTTATGAGTGAAGTATGCTGTAGGATTTGTTTGGCAATATGATGGTTTTCAAAATGGTTCTTAAGTTCGGTTTCTTTTATATATTTGTGTGAAGTATGTTGTGGAATTTGTTTGGCAAGAATGATGCAAGATACACAATTTTTGTTATACATATTCTACAAAGCTCGTCAAAGGTAGTGCCAATAATGGCATTAAAGGAGAATGGTTGAACTTTATCTTATTGGAAGAAATATGTAATGAATGTACATTATTCATGAATATGGTGCTAGCATTAAGAGCCCCATAAATCTAAAACATCTGGAGAATATACAAAACGAATTAAACATGTGATGGCGAATAGGAATCCTAAAGAAATAGAACATTAAAACAATTCGATAGCCTTGAATGAGTTAGATTGTATGAAAAATTCGAGGATAACTAAGGGAGCCTTTGCTAGGTTATGTTACCTTTTATGTACAACTGGTAGTCTGTCTGATTCAAAATACATGACAGTTACAGAGAAGGTTGCAATCTTTGTTTCTACTATTATTGTTCATTAGAAAAATATGAATATTGTAAAATTTGCCTTTAAGAGATCTAGTCACACTGTAAGCATTTATGTACATAAAGTCTTTTCGGTAATTTTGCGTCTTCATTCAATCCTTCTAGTGAAATGAGTCGATTGATACTTCAAACAACAATAACATCAGATGGAAATGCTTAAAGGTACTTTCCATCTTAAAGCTTACTAAAGAACAAATTGCAGTAACGATGTTGTAATCTTTCTAGGTATATTTGCTTGCATCATCTTTATTGTATCCAGATATGTACAGAACCCCGCTTTGTTGTCTTATCCCGCTAAAAAGTTGATGGGGTTTTTGGAGCTTATGTACCTTTTCTTTGCAATATTCAAATTTGAAACACTTACTAAATTTTGTGTTGATGAATCCTTGTGCGCTCAGTATAACATGATAGTTTGGACGGTCCTCCTCTAAAGTTCCTGTTGACGCTTATTTAACCAACTTTTGGATGGATATTGTTTCAATTTTTCTAGTCCATTCCCCTAAATAAGAGACATTACTTTGTGCAGTTCGGGCACACAGATTGGGCCACGTGGCCCAACAGAATTGAGCAGTTCGGGCACGTGGATAGTACAGACAAATAGCTCGGGCACTCTGGCAACCAAGCCGAGCAGTCTTGGGCAACAAGATAACACTCATATATAAAAAGGTGAGGCCACTTACACTATACACACTTTGATATACTTACAAGCTATATACAATTCTCATTGTTCATCATCTCGTTTCACTTATTGACTTAGCGTCGAAGTTTTTATATCGGGACAACCCCAATGTTGTTTTGCAGGTCAGTGAACTAGTCGAGAGCAACTCCTAGGTCGTTTGAGCTTGTCGAGGTCGTTTACACTACCATATATGATATATAAACTCAAACTGAATAACCAATAAGATAGTTGAAACTTTGAATTTGATAGTGTGAGAAAATGTGAACTTTTATATAATTAAGTTTTAAAATTCAAAAGTCTTAGATAAAATGTTAAAAATGAAATAGGTAGACTTAAAATTGTATTCTCTTACCAACAAAAAATTTCTGACGAAAATGCTATATATGTGTAACGCCCCGTTATTTTAATCGAAAAATACCGAATTATTTTTCCAAAAATCAGAGTTATTTTTCTAAAAACCAAATTAAAGATTTATTTAACGGGCGCTACTCAAAATTTCACATAACAATAGCTAAGTCCACACTTAACCGAACGGGTAATCAACCATCTCGGATAAATATCTCAAGCCAATATTTATCATGTCACAAATAAAATCCCAACATAAGAATATCCAAATTCTCATTTAAAAAAAAAAAATCATAATAATCCAACTACATGGTCTGGTTTCCATAATAAATATTCTAACATGATTCAAATTTCAACATTAATAATAATTAAGTCTAGCAACGAGATAAATAACAAATAAACAAGCGGAAGCAGATAAAACAGTTCAATCTCAAATATATGACCCGCCTCGCTCGTCTTTCGCCACAACCACCAGCTCAACCTGAAAAGAGATAATAGTGAGGGTGAGCGAACACTTGCTCACCGTGGGAATACCATGCAGTATAATCAATATAAAGACTTAAAATCATAATCGCAGCATGAACACAAATCGACTAGTCTATCCTCCCTAAACACAGCCTACGCTCATGTGATCACACCTAACCCGTCAATACAACAAAGACCGGATTACCTGTCAATACAACAAAGACAGGAGCAAACTGTCGATACAACAAAGACAGGAGCAAACCGTGGATACACCATCGCGGAGTCAGCTCTCTAAAGGCTAGAGTTAGGCCTCATAGACTACCGGTTCACATGCATACATAGATTGTCAAGCCAAACATTTATAGAAATTAACATACATGGTAAGGTTTATCGACACCCACCTGATACAACAGAGGAAGCAGAGGATGATGGTGAAAGCACACGCAGAAAAGAGCGAGGACTCGACTCCTCTTAATCTACAAATTAGTGTTTAATTATTATTATTGGTTTTATTTGATTGACGGCACAGGCAAGGCAAATAAGGCAACAAAAATTAATCACACAAACAAATAAGGCAAATAAGGCAGATGATAAATTAGATAAGGAAATTTAAGCAAGTAAAATAAGATCATAATTTTTTCCTAAGCACTTTCGAGCAACAAAAATAATCAACAAAATTTTCTGAATTTAAACACTACTTAACATAAGCCTTAAACTGAAATCAAAGCTCTTGAAAAACAATCAAAAATATCAAGAAATGCACCAGCAAAGCTTCAGTAGACATTCTTAATATACGGCACAGCAACATATTTATATGCATTCAAGCCTTCTTATTCTCTTATTTTTCTCACAACATGTCCCAAATAACCACAGCATTTCAAACTAATTCCAGGTTCTGAAACCATATAGCAACAACATGCTAACATAACTATTCAAAGGATCAGCAATTTGACAAACCACAATGCCATAAAACACATGATAACTGCTTCTTTTCATCCTTCATTTCTCAAACTTAAACCTACAACATCATAGCCATATAACTGAGGTAAATACTCCAAATGCACGTCAAATCAGAGAGGGAACAACCATCAATTTAAACACACATATATATATATATATATAATATCCCAATCACCATGATTCGAACCAACACTTAGAACATCACAAGGATCTTTAGATATGAAGCAGTCACTGCCATGACACCCAGAATTCAAACAAATCAAGCAAACTAACATCAACATTTATCGAAAGTACAAAGATTAAAGGTGGGATTCAAAATTTACCCCACTACTCGAATACACGGACTGCGGGAAACAGGAAGAAGTTTTTTTCAGACTCGGGCTTGACATGCTCGGGATCATTTTGGCCCCACTGCTCGCAAGAGTCTGCTGCTACCCACTCGCATCTCACCGGGAATGGCTCGAGCCTGCTGCTCGGACAAGTACGAGACTGCCGCTGTTTGTCCATTGCGTGCACGGTAAACCTCAGACGGTTCGTCTCAGCCAGGTGCGAGACCATGGTTCGTGGCGGCTGAACAGACGTGAAACGGGACTCGCCTCGACTTGCGGTTGCTGTCTCGGGTGGCTCGAACGACAGCGGCCCAACAGCGGTTGCTCACAGCTTATGCCCGGCGATGGCTGGTCGGATTTGTTCACCGCGATGTGAGGCTGCTCCTCCCGGACGGACCTCGGTTTCGTGTTCTCTCTTCTGATGGCTGACACTCCTCAGCGGCAGAGGGTTTTATGCTCTCGGCGTGCGACGGCAGCTCGGTGACGGAGGTGTTCGACACGGCCGCTGAGAGACGCCGACGATGAGAGAAGCTCGCGACGGGTCTGTTCGCAGAGGCTGTGGGACAGAATTTCTCGACGGCGGTTGGCTGGGCTCGGCAAACAGGGGCTTCTCGCAGCGATGTATTGCCGCAGATTACGGCGGTGCTAGGGCTGGGGTGCCTCGCGGCGGTGGTGGCTGCAATTAGTGCCGGCGAGAAGAGAGGGGTTCGCCTTGCGGTTTTGTGAAATTGAGAAATAAAATGGGGTTAATCTTCCTTACTGGTTTAAATACTGAGAGAATTAGGGAATGAGATAGACGGTTTCCAAGGGGATCGAGCTTCGCGGTCGTTGAGAGTGGAGGATTGATGCCGAGAGAAGAGGAAAGTCTGTTCGGGAAAGACGACCCGTTCTATGTGAGAGATTCAGCAAGCTTGGGCCTAAAAATAACCTCACAACATTGGGCCAAAATAAATAACTCAATTCGGCCTAGTTCCACTCAACTTGGGCTGAAAATAATTATTCAAATGGGTCCATGAAATACAAATATTTAAGGCCGAGCAAAATAGACCCTAAATGGCTCAAAACCCAACTTCGAGAAATGATCGGAAACGGCTCAAAAATAATTTTATGCGATATAATCGAAAATTGTGGAACGATAAAATTAGCAACTAAAAAAAAAAAGAATAATTTTAATTAATCACACACATAAATAAAATAACCACATAACAATCAACTGAATTTCACATAGTATTTGAATAAATAAACAGATAAAAGAGACGAACAGGCAATATCATAACCGACAAATAATAACGTAAAGGCAAATACTCAATAATAAGCAATTAAATAGTTATATAATATTCATAAAATCTTAACAATCGAACGGGACTCTAAAATACGTAAGGTCATCTATAGATACACAATTAAAGATTCATATTTTTAAAACTTTGAATTCAAAATTTCTGGCTACATAATCGGTGGGTCAGGCCGAATCCGAGTTGAGCTTGAACACGTTGAATCAAAATGTTTTAATACAAAAAGAAAAAAAGAAAAAGGGGCACGAATCAGCTGGTCAACCTGATCCGTCCGGTCAATGGGCCTACCTTACTCAATGGCCACGTGGCATGTATAGTCATGTATATTCAATTGGACCGCTGTACACCAACTACACCTTGGTCAACTCGGTGTGCGATTGCCAATTGTGAATAACAACCATAAAAGGTAAAAACCAACCAAAACCTCAGCCGGTTCACTGGCCAGCCGCAATAAATGTTTCCGAGTCGAGCGTGGGACCCAAACGTACGGATTCCTTTTACACCCCGCGATAAATTTGGTAAATTATAATTTTGCCTCAATTGAATTGTCTATTTGCTTACTGTGTCCACTCTCTCCTCTCCCATCAGCAAGATTCTCAGATCCAACCCAGTCTCACATTTGCTCGAAATTTTCATCTTCTGAGCTATACAGTTTGCAAATCCCCTGTATTTGCTGCGCGCTA
>CACSLK010030875.1:5327564-5355386 GCA_902706635.1 Striga hermonthica | reverse complement strand
GAATATAAATATCATTTTATATGACTTTATGATTAGTTAGTCGTAGCTATTATTTAATAAAATAAATAAAAATATAAATACTTTATTAATACAAAATATAGCAGAAAAGAGTGGGAAAACAAAATTAATTATCATAATTTTTTTGTGAATAATTATGTATGTATATAGATTTTGCATAATTAAAAAAACAAAATATGCGAATAAAAAAAGCAAAATATTTATAAAAACGTTTCTGCCCAATTTTTTATTGAATAATACACTAATTAAAAAATATGAAGAATATGTCTTTATAAAATTTATTGACGTGAGATCAGGATCAATTACAAAATTTTTCATAAACAAAATTTTCTTACCTTACGGATCAAATTTTACAGATAAATTAAAAAAAAAGGATCAAATTATTTATGTTACTTTATCTGAACTGATCGGGTCAGAATTTTATGTCGAACTAAAAAATATTTATGATTTTTTTTTTTGCTTAAATTATTTTTTTTAATTAATTTAAAATATGTTATATTAAACCACTACTAGAATAACATTGTCATTCAAATAGGGTAAATTTTCATATCTTTATAGTACATATCAATATGAAGAATTTGTATAAATCTTAGCATCATTTTTAACGATTTTCCAACTACAAAAGATGGTAACTTAATAATATTTAAACCGAGATTTCTTTTCAAACAATTGATTTATAAATATTCATTTACAATAATGTTTAAAACAACATTTATAAATATTTATTTACTCAGTTTTAATTAACTACAAAAAATGTGTATATTCTAAATGTTTGCAAAATACGTGTTAAAATTTTATGTCGAACTCACAAAGACTTATTATTTTTATTATTTTTAATAATCAATTTAAAACCAAAACTACTAGAAAACCGTTGTCTGTAAAATAGGTCAAACTTCTATACCTTTAGTACATATCAATATGACGAATTCGTGGAAATTTTGGAATTATTTCGAGCAATTTTTCAACTGAAAAAAAATTGAAGAAGTTAAAGAGGGTATTTATGCTCGTCGTGTCCTTTATATGGACATCAGTCCTACCCGAAATGGCTTCATTTTCAACAAATTATTATAGATTGGATGATATAGTATCGTTCAAAAACGGAATCTTCTTCGATTTTAAAAAATTATATGGTTAATTTCCTACAACTTTGGATATAAACTTAATAAACAACATTCATTTTTTTCGCACATGATATCATTATCCAAAACATATACTGAATTCATGAAAATATGAATGGTTAGTTTTCTAATTATATGAAAACAAACATAACATAATTCTATGGAAACAAACATAATCAAGAAGCGACATTTTCGAATTATGGTTTCTTATGCCATGACAATAAATAAGAGTCAGAGACAATCATTATCCTATGTTGGTTTGTGTAACAACAATTTTATGGAAAACATAAAACTTTTTGTACAACTTGATTTTATTTCAATCAAATAATACTGCGGATACAATCTCTATATGTCTCCTCTAACTCTTCTCTTTATGGATTTGACCTTGAGGTCTTGAAAGATGGATTTGACGATTGGATCTCCTTCATGCTTGAGATTGAATTCTCAAACATTAATTTGGGGGTCGAAGACTTATTCCCGTATTAAATGTTAGGTCTTGACTTGATTGAAGAAGACTTTTTGGAGGACTTGATTCTTTGATCTTCTTGAAAGAGAGATTTTGACTTGAATAACGTTGACTCGAGGTCTTGACAGCTTCTTCCCGGATCAAACGCTATGTTAGTTGAACTTCTCGACGAACGCGACTTGAATGTTGCTTCAACGTCATTGATATTCTTGAATGATTTGGGAGGAATGGATGTCTCCTCTTTGTTTATTGGAGGACCGCCACCTCTTTTTCTTCTTCTTGGTCTTCTTCTCCATTGAGCGTACTTCGAAATCTAGGAGTCTTGATTCTTGAACGTCGATCTCTTGAATGTCTTTTATCTTCGAGAACGTCTTCAAATTTTCAAGAGGGTTCTTGAGACTTTGATTTAAGAGGTGTCTTTGATTTATGGGGTGTTGTCGAAATTTTGAAGTGTGATTTTTGGCATTGAGGAGAGTCCTATTTATAGGTGTAAGAGAGAGAGTCTTAGAGAAGAAGACATCAATTTGATTTGTCCTTTATGATTTGATATTATCTATTTCCTTATCCTAAGATTTGACTTGGTGGACACAAAATAATAACTTTATTAATTAAATATCTTATTTATCTTGAATTTATGTTCCAAAATAAATAAAGACATTAATTACTAAAATATTAAAATTTCGATGTCTACAAATGCCCCCTTGAGACTTGTTCACGGACAAAATGTCTTGGAAGTGAATGAGTCTCAAAATTTAGAATTTGGTTTGGACATGCAGATAGTTTAAACTCTTATATAGGAGTTTTTCGACTTGAGTTTGTAGATAGTTTAAACTCATATCAGAGAGTTTTTCATTTGACTTGATTTGTAGATAGTTTAAACCCGTATCAATGAGTCTTAATTTGATTTGACAGATAATTTATACTTGTATCAAGGAGTTCTTGATTTGTCTTAGTAGATAGTTTAAACTCATATCAATGAGTTCTTTATTTTATTTGATTTGTAGACAGTTTGTACTCGTATCAAGGAGTTCTTGATTTGATTTGATTTGTAGATAGTTTATACTCGTATCAAAGAGTCCTTCATATGGTTTGACAGATATTTTATACTCGTGTCAAAGAGTTTTCAAATTTGTAGACATTTTATTCTCGTGCCAAGGAGCTTCATATTTAACTTGTAGACCTTTTATTCTCGTGTCAAGGAGATCTTCAAACTTGTAGACATTTTATGCTCGTGTCAAGGAGCCATATAGATAGTTTAAGCTCTTATCAAGGAGCATTTCAATTGGATATTTGGATAGTTTTGGCTCATATCGATGAGCTTTATAGAAAGTTTAGGCTCATATCAATGATCATTGTAGATAGTTTAAGCTCGTATCAAGGAGAATTTGAATACGTAGATAGTTTAGGCTCATATCAAGGAGCTTTATACATAGTTTAGGCTCATATCAAGGAGCATTGTAGATAGTTTAAGCTTATATCAAGGAGCATTTCAATATGTAGATAGTTTAGGCTCGTATCAATGAACATTTGAATATGTAGATAGTTCAGGCTCATATCAAGAGCATTTAAACTTGAGGTTTGGATAGTTTTGGCTCATATCGAGGAGCTTTATAGATAGTTTAGGCTCATATCAATGAGTGTTTAAATATGTAGATAATTTAGGCTCATATCAAGGAGCATTTGAATATTTAGATAATTTAGGCTCATATCAAGGAGCATATTAACTTAAGGATTGGATAGTTTTGGCTCATATCGAGGAGCTTTATAGATAGTTTAAGCTCATATCAAGGAGCATTGTAGATAGTTTAATCTCGTATCAAGGAGCATTTGAATATGTAGATAGTTTAGGCTCGTATCAAGGAGCATTTGAATATGTAGATAGTTTAGGTTCATATCAAGGAGCAATTGAATATGTAGATAGTTTCAGCTCATATTAAGGAGCATTTGAATATGTAGATTGTTTAGGCTTATATCAAGGAGCCTTTGAATATTTGATGGAGCTCTTCATGTAAATTGCCCCCATGGAATTTGAGTAGTATATGGAAGAAAAATTTTGTTTCTCCTCCATTCGGATGAAGGGTTTATGACTTGGGCAGACATCATCCTTAGTTGTTTTTTTGTACATTGTCTTCAAAGAGGTCTTCATGCATCTTCAAAGATCTTCGAACTTCGTATGAAGAGAAGAGATGAGAGGTACAGAATGTCCCACTGGCCGTGCCAAATTTGTAACAACAAATTTTATGGAAAACATAGAACTTTTTGTACAACTTGATTTTATTTCGATCGAATAATATTGCAAGTACAATCTCTATGTCTTCTTTGATTCTTTTCTATATGGATTTGACCTTGAGATCATGAAATATGGATTTGACGATTGAATCTCCTTCATGCTTGAGATTCAATTCTCTAACATTAATTTAGGGGTCGAATGACTTATTCCCGTATTAAATGTTAGGCCTTGACTTGATTAAAGAAGACTTCTTGGAGGACTTGATTCTTTGATCTTTTTGAAAGAGAGATTTTGACTAGAATAACGTTGACTCGAGGGCTTGATAGTTTTTTCCCAGATCAAACGCTATATTGGTTGAACTTCTTGACAAACGTGGCTTGAATGTTGCTTGAACGTCATTGATGTTCTTGAATGATTTGAGAGGAATGGATGTCGCCTATTTGTTTATTGGAGGATCGCCACCTCTTTTTCTTCTTCTTGGCCTTCTTCTGCATTAAGCGTACTTCGGAAGCTACGAATCTTGATTCTTGAACGTCGATCCCTTCAATGTCTTGGATCTTGAGAACGTCTTCAAATTTTCAAGAGAGTTCTTGAGAGTTTGATTTAAGAGGTGTCTTTGATTTACGGGGTGTTGTTGAAATTTTGAGGTGTGATTTGTGGCATTGAGGAGAGTCCTATTTATAGGTGTAAGAGAGAAAGTCTTGGAGAAGAAGACATTGATTTGATTGGTCCTTTATGATTTGATATAATCTATTTCTTTATCCTAAGATTCGACTTAGTGGACAAGAAATAATAACTTTATTAATTAAATATCTTATTTATCTAGTATTTATGTCTCAAAATAAATAAAGATATTAATTAATAAAATATTAAAATTTCGATGTTTATAGTTTGATTTTGAAGGACAAGTTACACGTTGCTCCTGTGTCACCAATCGAAACGGTTTGAAAATATTAGTTTGTGGTGATGATGACTCTCCAACAAATCAAACAAAAAATATTGTATAATAAAGAGATTTCCTATAATATATGATATGATTTTCCCATGTTATTGTCGAACTGTGTATTATTGTCGTATGTATAATAACTCTTTCACAATTTAATATCCTTCAAAATTTAAAGATTTCACTTAGATATAGTGTCCCGTGCATCGCTCGGTTCGCGACTAGTGAAAAAAGAATATTTTGGGGTACTGTACATTTAGGCGGGAAATGGGAAGGTTTTATTAGTTGCATGTCTGCAATTATATATATATATATATATATACACACACACGTAATTGCTAATAAAAAAAATTGTAAAACTATTGGATTTCTCGCTTTTTTATCTGTTACAATTCAATAATATTTTTAAATACAGTAACAGAAACTTAATCAATGATTTTTTAACATAATGATAAATTAAAAAGTAATCAAGTTTTTAATTATTCTATTATATAATAGTTATTATTAAAACTAAATAATTATAATTCACAGTAAAATGATATATGACGAAAGGTCAATAAGTACAAAAAATTATATTGTAATCTTTTGTTAAACTATTTATTGCTCTTAACCATTTTCTTAATAGCTAATTAGCTCTGGTGGTATAATAAAACCTTCTTAAATTTTATAAATAAATCATAATAATAATTTTTAAAACTACAATATCTATTTCATTTTATGCATTTAATATATTGATGAAAGTTGAATATTTGTATAATGTTTATTATTACTATGTGACAATTTTTTTACTCACTCGTATGTTCTTTATCCTTGTTTTCAGCCTTCCTATAATTTTCTTTATTATTCCACAATTCCCTTATTCTAAAACTGTTGGGTCCCTTATTCTATAACTGTTGTCCACACGAAACCACACATGACTCAAATAAACTTGGTGGATTGTATTAAGAAGACCCTATCATTATCAAACAAACTGTTCAAAGTAACCATGCTTAAGCAATTGTCATGTGGCCATATGGATTAAGAATTGTTGCTGAAATCTCACGAGGCAACTAGATTGTAGATTGAATACCAAATCCCCTAATTAAGTGACTTCCTTGGTATGATAACGTATAGAACTGGTTAATAAACCGTATAAATTATATATCAGTGAATGAAAACTAGGTAATATAAAAATACTAGTACAACACTCGTGTATTACACGGGCGCTTGCTAATTTTTTTTTTTCTTAAAATTTAAAACTAATGAGAAAAAATGGTTGAAAAAATAAATATTTTTTTATAAAAAAATATATTATTATATTTTTTAGTATGACTCTTGTTCCTTTTGCGACTTACCTGTGTTATATTATAATAATTTTCTAATTTATATCATATAACTACATTAAACATAAATATATTAATTGAGAAATAATTTTATTTTTTAATTAATTTAATAAAATTTTTATTATTATTTTAAAAATAAATATAATTTATTTATTTTATATATATACAACATAGATGTTCAATCGAAGTTCATCAAAAGATGATTAATTTGATATATTATATATGTAAAAGCGACAAGAAATACAAACGTTATCAACTTTTAAGATATATTTAAAAAGTCAAGGATATATTAGTCACTTAGTACCCCACTATATTAGTATCAGTGTTATGAAATTACTTAAGCTAGCTTAATAATATTTATGGAATGTCTGAACCTAAATTATTAAATTATAATATCAATATTAATTGTCCAAACTAAAATACGAAGCATGATTCTTCGCCAAGTAGGAATCTGAAGCACCAGAAGCAACCACATAGGCTCAGCGCATTCGAGAATTATATATAGGAGAGGGGGATATTTAATATATATATATATAGGGGGAGGGGGCGGATCAAATGAGGCCAGCTCTTAAAATGAGGTAAGCTCTTAAAATGCGGACAACTCTTAGCAACTACAGACAACTAACCCCTAGCAACTACAGACAACTAACCTAGCTACTACTAACTAAAAAAAAAACCTAGCTACTACTAACCTAGCAACTACTAACGTAGCAACTACAGAGAACTAACCTAGCAACTACAGAGAACTAACCTAGCAACTACAGACAACTAACCTAGTAACTACAGACAACTAACCTAGAAACTACAAAGAACTAACCTAGCAACTACTAACCTAGCAACTACAGAGAACTAACCTAGCAACTACAGTGAATTACCTAGCAACTACATAGAACTAACCTACCAACTACAGACAACTAACCTAACAATTACAAAGAACTAACCTAGCAACTAGAGAGGGATCTTTTCACAGAGAACTAACCTAGCATCTTTTCACCTCTACTATTTCGGTATTCCTTTGGCGTCTCCTCTTGCGCCGGATACCCCTGGACACTGTTTTACATGCGAGGGGGATCTCCTTCCCCTCCCGGTGTGTGTGTTGTTCTGAGACTAGACGCCATGAGACCGAGACCTTTACCCACCTTTTTCTAGAGAGTGAGATTGTGAGGAAAGTGTGGGAGCATTTTGCCACATGGACACATATATCCCTACCCTTCACAGACAGTTTCTTTGAGCTCCTGAGTTTTTTCTCACAGAGCATACACCTTAGACACGTGGGCTTTCTCATTCCTTGTCTTTGGTTCACCTGGACGGAAAGGAATAGTACGAAGCATAGGGATATTACTTTTTTGTTTTCTCACATTGTTTTACAGATAGAGAGACATATTTCACTCCTCACATCATTGGGCAGGCTCACGGCCAGAGACTGGACAGGCTGCACGCCACCATACCGCTACATGGTGGCTCCCCTTGCGCCTGTTCGGCCCCCTCGGCCGAGAGCTGTTGTTTGGCTTCGACCCGACTCTCCTTGGGTCAAGCTGAACGCTGATGGTTCTTTCGATCGCCATACTGGAGTTGCCGGAGGAGGAGGCTTGATCTGGGACCACAGCGGCGCCCTCATCACCGCCTTCTACACGTCCCTTCAGGCCTCCTCAAGTTACGACACAGAGATTCAAGCATTACAGATTGGCCTTCAGATTGTTGCCACCATATTTGGATCGAGCTGGACGCTGCGGCTGTCGTTACCCTCCTGACTTCGGACCACCAGGGCTCGTGGCAGATTCAGCACCCCTTTATGCACATTAGAGCTCTTCTGCGGTCTGTCCATCATAGTATTACGCACATTTTCCGTGAGGGGAACAGACCTTTTGACTACCTTGTCAGCCTTGGCACTACCATACCAGGCACACATACATTTCAGACTGACACTGCTCCACTCCGCCTTCGCACTCTTGCTCAGATGGACCATCTTGGATATCCATCGTTCCACTTTCGGTAGATTAGGTTTACTGCTTTCTTTAGATCAGATCATTATTCCGGACACCTGTTAGCCCGAAGACAGACTTTGTATTGTTATTTCCTTTTGTCTTTTGATTTGCTCGTGAGACCTTGTAGACTGTAGTCTTTGATATTCTGGGCCCCCGTTTTGGGGCGTTGATCTATGCACAGGTTGGGGATGCAGCCCAATCCCCCACCCTTCCGAGGCGTTGTTTGTTTAAAAAAAAAACCTAACAACGAGAGAGAACTAACTTAGCAACTACTAACCTAGAAACTACATAGAACTAACCTAGCAATTGCAGACAACTAACCTAGCAACTACATAGAACTAACCTAGCAACTACAGAGTTTGGGTCTGTCCATTCACCCCTCCTCATTAGGTGTCAATTTTCGAGCACCCCCCGTCGAGCTTCTTTTAGGTTCCAGAACATGTGGGTTTGCCACCACTCCTTTCATGACACTGTCAGGGATTCCTGGATTCAGCCGACTGGGCTCTTCAGGATGCGCAATCTCGAGGCGAAGCTTGGCAGACTGCGGCGTAGGTTGAGACAGTGGAACTGGGATGTTTTGGGAAACCTCCATCAGCGCCTTTCTGCGGCTCAGAGTGCGCACGCGGAGGCTGAGCGGGCCTATGATCTGGATCCCACTCCACATAATAGGACTGCGATGTGTCGTTGCCATGCCGAGTACCAGCTCCGAATCTTTATGGAGGAGGATTTCTGGAAGCAGAAGGCGGCCGTTCGTTGGGTGGCCGAGGGCGAGCAGAATACTAGGTTCCTCCCGGGCTTCGTTAGGCAGAAGCGTGCTAAGTCGTACATCCATAGTATTGAGGCTAATGGGTCATCCCTGACCCAGGAGTCTCAAATCCGAGAGTCGGCTGTTGCCCACTTCCAGACCCTCTTCACCTCTGACAAAGGAGCACTCGATGCCCCGATCGCTTATTTCTTCCCCACCATCCCTCCTTCGGTCGACCTTGTCGGCCTCTGTGAGCTCCCGAGTAGGGAGGAGGCTAGGGATGCTATCTTCGGGATTGATCCCAACAGCATTTCTGGCCCCGATGGGTTCTCTTCTCTCTTCTATCAGGTCTGCTGGGATATTGTCGAGCCTGATGTTGAGGAGACAGTGTTGGATTTCTTTTCCGGTCACTGGATGCCGGATTCCTTCACATCTACCTCTGTCGTTTTGATTCCCAAAAGACCCAATCCGAGTTCTTGGTCCGACTACAGGCCCATCAGCGTGTGTAACATGACCAACAAGCTCATTTCAAAGATTCTTAACAACCGCCTTTCCCCTCTTCTCCCATCCCTCATCTCTCCGAACCAAAGTGGTTTCGTCAAGGATCGGGTCATTAGTGATAACATACTTTTGCCCTATGAGATGATCCACGATATCTCCCATGCGGATTGGAAGCGAGCACCGAACTTTGTGTTGAAGCTAGACATGGCTAAGGCGTATGATAGGGTAGAGTGGTCGTTTCTTAGGGAGGCATTGTGTAACGCCCCACTTTTATTTGCCAAAAATCAGAATAAGTTTTTCGAATTTATTTCAATACAATACTTAAGGCACTACTCATTTTTGAAACAATATAGTTACTTAACAAGTTCTCAATATTCAAACAATCATCAATTCTCATATATATAAAATAAAATCCCAACATTCTCAATATCCTAGGAAAAACATTCCATATCAATATTCCCATAATAATAAAAGCAATAATTAATATCTCAGTTCATAGCGGAAGCAAAACATTTATTATACCCACCACTCGCCTTCCTCAGTCGTGCCCGCAATACTAACATGCATACATGAAGAGCATGTGGGGATGAGCACAAGAGGAAATAATAGTGCTCACCACTATGCAGTAAATGTCAGTCTCAATAATGACCAATAATCAATAATCGAAAGGTATAGCCTCAGCATGTATACGAATCATTATTCTATCTCATCTCCTATCAATAATATCTACTCATGTACACATCTTTATAAAGCTACTGAGTGTCTTCGTATCGATTGCCTCGGTACAGGTCCTACATCGGCGCCCACTCAGTAGGAGTATCTGTCGAATCGCCTCCATACAGGTCTTACAACGTCATACATATCGAAAGCCTCCGTACAGGTCTTACATACGATATGGCCTCCGTATAGGACTTAAGGAGACTGCCTATCATCAGGCACCGTCGAAGGGCATAAAGCTCACATCGATGGGGACTACCGTACCGACGGTCGTATTAGCTCACATCGATAGGCTACCAGGTTCACATATATACATGTTCGCCTATATTTTTAAAGCTCGACCGCAAGTGTACGGCTTCGCTCGTGGTATGTGGCAAGCAAGGTCGTATCCCAAGAGACCAAACAACCAATTAATCAAGTACTACATAATGAAAGTGCCAATTTTATTTAGACGAACGAATATGAGATTGATTAACTAAACTAAGCAAATAAATCTAAAGATAAGAAATCAATAACAAGAAAACAACTAGAAAAACACTTAAGAAGAATATATGGGAATGGTAGATTCTAAGACTATGGGTTCAATTAACAGTTGGGTTCCTTCAGATATATCACAATTAACTATTTTATTTATCTACCCTATAAGATGATCACAAAATTAGCCTATCGTCCCTCTCGAGATCGATAAAACCGTAGATTAAATCAAATATATTAGCGTCTCCACTCAACACATGCAATTCAACTCCAAATAGATTAAAAGATCTAAAATCCTCACAATTACCTACTAATCTCTCGATTCAAGCAAGTGAATTATCTCAAATATTAAAGACCTAATATTGAACTCATCTCTCGAATTATGAACAATATTGTCAAACATGTAAAAGAATTGATCAAGTTCTAAACATGGAATAAGAACAAAATACTTGAATAGGGTTCAAAAGAAAAACAATCAATTATAAATAAATCATCCAAAATCCCAACATATTAATCTACTACCAAGTCTGAGAATCAATAAATCTAGCTACTCATGTTCGAATTCAAACACATAGACATATTAGAAATCGACATGATGAATAAAAGTTCAAGAGGAAAGAAGAAATAAAAACTAAGAATCTCGTCGATCTTTCAATCTCCTTGATCCCTTCGTAGTTGATCTTCTTTATGCTTCCCAATTGCTTCTCTTGTGTGTTCTAGGGCTCTTCTCTCAGCGTATTCACGTTCATCCCTTCAAAATAAGGTAAATATGCCTTTTTATATGTCCAAAACCCTTCTCCTTATCCAAAAAGGCAAGCTTTAAAAATTTGTCTGCGCGCGTGACATAGCCACTCTGCCCGTGTCACCGTCCGTGTCGTAGCCTGTGTCAGGTCCTTGGGCTTTGAAATTTCTCATTTGAGGTGACACAGCCTCTGACACGGGCATGGTGCCCGTGTCACTTCCCGTGTCACAAATCTGCACTCTATTTTTCACTTGTTTGACTCGTTTCTTCCATTTTTTTTTTATCCGTGCATCAATCTTTCATTATCCTGGGGGTCTTAGGTACTCACCATGCGCCTCCAATAGCCAAAAGCTTTACAAATATGTGTAAATATCTACAAAAACAAGCACGCGTAATACCTTCCCAACAAAATATAAAATTAAAGCACAATAATACAATTTATACACCAATAATGCAATGAATAAGCTCTAGATACTATATAAATATGGTGTAAAATCACACATGAACAATACATTGATCATACAGCATAAATCATTTATAACATTTAAAGCATAGTAATTTTTCAAAACCCACCTGGTCGAAAGCGAGAGCTAAACACACAGAAAAGCAAGTACGTAGGTCGAGGGCTCGACTCCTCAAACACCTACATTTAAGCGAGATAATATATCAATAATCTATCTCACTACTCGAAATTAAGATAAAACTCATACTTAATAAAAATTAAGACTAAAGGGTTTTAATTAGATTTTTCGTGAACTTGAAACTCTCTCATTTTTTTTGAAAAATAAGACTCGGGAACCAAATTAGAGTCTCAGGACTTAAAATAATTTTCCCAACTTTTTCTGAATTTAAAAAAAATAATTTTTACAATTGAAATCAGTACAAAAAATGGACTTCAGAACACAAAAATTTTGCTAAAAAAACATTTAGCCCGCGATGTTTAAATGATGGCCAAGGATTGCCCCACATTTGGGCCTTGCATATGCGAATTGGGCCATACAAAGGTTCCTGGGCCGGAAATTTATGGCCTTAAACAAGGCTGGACAAGCAGGGCCTCTACGCGGGCTGGAGCGCGGGTCGGTTGCGGGCCATAAAGCCCGCGAGCTGGAGCTGGGACTTAAAATAAAAATTGCTACACAAGGGGAGGGTTCGAACCCAGACCTCGAACATAACTACGAGTATAATGACCATTGCACCACCATGTCCAGCTCACAAGTAAAATGAAAACGTGAAATAAAACCAAGCCTGCGGATATGACAAGAAGCAAACTGAACAGAAATTTGAGATAAGAACCAGAAAAATATTTTCGTACAGAAGCTGCAACAACAAAACGGTAACCTGGAAAAACTCGACCAAATTCTACGACAACATCTCCAACGGCAACCGGGATCGAGACTCACAAAAATAATGTGTTTTCAGAGTTTGAAAATATATTTTGAAATCGGGTTTAAAAGGTTTGATAACGAAACGACAAAAATAATTCACAACAAATGACGGGGATACGAACGATCCAAACCACAAGACGACTGCTCGAAACGACAAAACGAGACAACGAAATCACACGAATTCATTACAGCGGCAACGAGACTCAATTAATATGATAAACGAGAGGTCCAATCATCCCCGAATAATCCATGAACAAAAACGATATACAATCCAATAATTAAATCGAACAACTTAACGATAAATCGATTCGACGAATTCGATATAATCAACGAATATACTCGAGCAAAGAAGTATAACAAAGAGGTTCTCCGAATACCTCTCTTCAGGAATCAACGAGCTTGGTTTACAAACGGACGAGACGAACGGGGTGAACGGACAACGAGACTCGAGACTGAAGCCTTCAAACGCGAGGACTGAGGCTTGCTGGTTCTCGACGGCACGACAGATCTGCTGTGTAGACGTTGAATATGAACGAGGCACTGATACTTTACAGAGTTGACTGGAGGAGACCACCGGAAACAATGGTGGACGGGGCTGGAACCCTGCTCGGGGAATGGACGACGGTGGTCTGCTGGCCAGCAGTTCGAACGTACGGGGATGGTGGTGGTCGCCGAGAATGCGGTTTCAGGAGAGCTTGACAAAAAAGGGAGCGTGGCCAGAAATTGACGATGAGATATATATATATATATATATATACATATATATATTAACAGGTATGCGAGAGAGCGAGATATGCGAGTATGAGTGGAACGACTAAGATGGAACTCCTTAACCGATATATAATAGAGTGAGAGGGGGAACGTGTGGGATGGATTTTCTCCACAAAAATCGCAACAAAAATTTGAAGGGACGAAGACTCGGTCATCCCTCGGATTGGGTGGGCAAGTGCCTGAAGAAAAAAAATCCACCATGACTAGGCCTCCGGGCTTGGTGGTCGCTTGTTTCGGAAGGCCCCCCGGGGTCGGCAAGTGCCTGAAGACAAATTCCACCATGACTAAGGCCTCCAGGCTGGGTGGTCGCTTGTTTAGTACACCCCTTGGGATGGGCAGGTTGACCCCCTGTTTCGAACATCCCTCGGATTGTGTTGGCAAGTGCGAAGACATGGATAGCTCGAGCAGACCGCGGGCGGCAGGTCGATTATTCCTACTTGGTTCTATCTGGTCTGGTATTATCGTATATTTGTTCCTAACCCCAGTGGAAGGTTGAGGGAAGACAAAATTCACCATGACTAAGGCCGCCGGGCTGGGTGGTCGATCCTAGTGTTGGGTCGTGAAGACACGGATAGCTCGACCAGGTTAACGGATTTATTTGATTTGGTTTTGTGCTATTTGTGCTTCTGACCTCAGTGGCAGGTTGATCAAACTCGTTACGAAGCTCGAGCAGGTTAACATATTTATTCGATTTGGTTTTGTGCTATTTTTGCTCCTGACCTCAGTGGCAGGTTGATCAAACTCGCTACGGATAGCTCGAGCAGGTTAACGGATTTATTTGATTTGGTTTTGCGGTATCTATGCTTTGGACCTCAGTGGCAGGTCGACCAAGTTCATTATGGAAAGCTTGAGCATGTTAATGGTTTATTTGATTTGGTTTTGTTGTATTTGTGATTTCGATCCCAGCGGCGAAAGTTTATTATGGATAATTTGAGCAGATGGATGGTTTTATTTGGTTTGGTTATGTTGTATTTGCGATTTTGATCCCAGTAGCAAGCTGAGTGCGTTTCATCTTGGTTTTGTCGATTTGATTTTTCGACTTCAAAGGCAGGGAGATGGGATTCATTCCGTCACGAGCAGGCAGAGAGATGGGATTCATTCTGTCATGAGCAGGTTGATTGCGTTTCATCTTGGTTTTGTCGAATTGATTTTTCGACTTCAAAGGCAGAGAGATGGGATTCATTCCGTCATGAGCAGGTTGATTGCATTTTATCTTGGTTTTGTCGAATTGATTTTTCAACTTCAAAGGCAGGGAGATGAGATTCATTCCATCACGAGCAGGTTGATTGCGTTTTATTTTAGTTTTGTCGAATTAATTTTTCGACTTTAAAGCTAGGGAGATGGGATTCATTCCGTCACGAGCAGAAATATACAACAGGCTTGAATTTTAACTTTTGAACTGAGGGGCGATAGGACGAGGTGGTATAAGAGAGCTCGAACATGGTGATCGAGACACAACAGACGTAAATTCAAATTTTTAAATTCAAGATTTAAGGGAATGGTCATTAAGTTCATGTCTTCGACCACACCGGCGATTATTCGGGGTCTTTTGGTTTTTGGTTCTCGTTCTCAGCGGTCTATCGATTCTTAGTTTTCGACCTCAGCGGTCTCGATTCTGGGTTTTTGACCTCAACGATCACTCGACTCTCAGTTTTCGACCTCAGTGGTCTCGATTCTCGGTTTTCCAAAGGCAGGGAGATGAGATTCATTCCATCACGAGCAGGTTGATTGCGTTTTATCTTAGTTTTGTCGAATTGATTTTTCGACTTTAAAGCCAGGGAGATGGGATTCATTCCGTCACGAGCAGGAACATACAACAGGCTTGAATTTTAACTTTTGAACTGAGGGGCGATAGGACGAGGTGGTATAAGAGAGCTCGAACATGGTGATCGAGACACAACAAACGTAAATTCAAATTTTTAAATTCAAGATTTCAGAGAATGGTCATTAAGTTCATGTCCTTTGACCACACCGGCGATTATCCGGGGTCTTTTGGTTTTTGGTTCTCATTCTCAGCGGTCTATCGATTCTCAGTTTTCGACCTCAGCGGTCTCGATTCTCATGGTGTAAAATCACACATGAACAAACCCCCAAACTTAAACTATTGATAGTCCCGATCAATGCATCTCATTATCTTAACACACAAAGAAAAACAATCACAACTCTCAAAGTCGATCTTACACATCATCAATAGTCATCAGGCAAATAATATACTAAATTCCGAAATCTTTAAACAAAAAGAATGTTTCATCAAGATTATGGTCAATACTTCAATCCACAAATACCTCACCGGATAAGTGTATACTCTCACTCTCGAAAGTGTATAGGGAAATAATCGCTCAAATCAATTCAATGTCAAAGAATTACCATAAGCTTGCAAATCGTCTACTATCTCCACCACTTATAGTGCATGCATTTCATGAATCAAAAAGGACTTTTTATTTGGTTGTAATGTAGGCTCTTTGGTTATGGTAGGAAAAATATGGACAAAGTGACGAACACTTGAGCATCTAGAACTACAAAACATGAACCACAACAATTCATCTCCTTATCAACGTAACCCAAATTCAATCAATTCTCTCAATCCATAAGAGAATAAAGATCAAACAAAAAACAAAAAATAGCCTTTATTCGAACTAAGGCAACTATATACAAAATAAACTTTTTTTTTCTTTTTTTTTTTCATTGGCCTCATTCAATGGCCTTATTCAAATTCCCAAACAACATGTTTATATCACCAAAACATCCCCCTTTTTTTTTCTTCTCACCCCCACAACACACTCATCCCTTCACATAATATAATCCTAAATGCTCAAGTAAGGACAAGGAAAAATAAAGATAATAGCTTAATATGTGGCAATCAATAAAATAGGCAAAAGCTCAAAATGGTTGACTAGGGAATAAAAATATTATTTGGTAAGCTAAAAGTAAAAAGGGCTAAAACAAAAAAATATGCCTTAAATCATTTTTATGAAAAGCACACACCATGTGGTCTCGACAGAGATACCAATGCAAGTTCTAGGATTCAGCAACAATGAACGATACACTCAATCAACAAAGTATAAGGCTCAAAAGCTCACAAGTGATTATATGTTCATGAATTAAAAGCATTAACCAATCATTCAAATTCACAATTCAATTCATTATCAAATTCCATCACCTAGTACATCATACCCAAATTTCATATCCAATATGCATAACAAACTTATCAAGGTGAATCCAAGTTGACCAACTACAACTACAACTACTCATAAGAAAGCAATAAACGTGCTAAAGCAATAAAATCTAACATGCAACTACATGATATGCAAAGATAACGTGTTTTCTTGAATCCTAAACAATGACTCCCCCAAACTTAAATGAAATTCTATGAAGCACAAGAGGGAATAGAAATTCATAACCAAGGATCAAGAAACACTCACAAACCAACACAACTCACTGAGGTGGTGGGCCAAAATGGCCCTCATCCATGTGCCACTGATACATTTGGCGAATCATCGCCATCATCTCTCTCTGATCTGCTCGCACCACCTCTCATCTCGGCCTCCAAACTCGTCATCCGATCGTCTAAGCTCAAGGGAGGGGGAAAAACGGGCCTCTCCGCTCCTTGATTGGAGCTCTCCGGGATATCCATCGGAATGTCTCGGCCTCGCTCATACTCATTCTCCTCCTCCACGCTCGGGTGCAACTCTACACGAGGTCATACATTCCTACTCCTGCCCCCAACCGACTGGCCAAATGCCGCTTGCACCTCATTTATCACTGTAGAGTGTGCATCACTCCACATCTTAATGTTCACCACGTCATCGTCACTATCAACCGTGGTGAACTGAGCATTCGGCAACGGGAAATGATCGTGAGCCTTCTGTATGAACAAATATCGGTTGTCATCCTGACGAACAAAGTTCATCGCCTTGAGTGCCGCCATATTAATCAACAGCGTGGCACCCACGGGGGCCATCATCGTCACATCAACCCCACAAAACATAGCAATGGGTGTAATCAAGCCACCGACGCACACGAACCCCGACTCGGCTATGGCCGCCTCCCACAAATGTGTCGCAACCCACTTTCCGGTAGGTCCGTGCTTACTCTTCAACATGCACCAAATGGCAGTAAGCTCTCGGAGAGAACAACCACCCATCTCTCCTCTAGCGAATATGGTGCTCGCCACTGCTTTCTGCAAAAACCTAAACACCGGATTGCGTATGGAGGTTGCTTTGGCCGACTTTGGGATGTAGCTCGGGGCGGGGTGTGATGGTGTCCCGGCTATCAAACTCCACACATCATGGGAGTTAAAAGATGACGGTATGCTAGGGTCTTCCGAGGCTTGATATATCTCTTTCTCCAATGTTTTTGTATCGAGAGTGTAGTTCTTATTTTGAAGACGAAAATTGTCTTCACCATATGATCGTAGCTCGTCTTCTCGACTTCCAAAGTAGCAAGGAAATCCAATGTAAGACCGACATACGTCGGCCATTTTTGCGTCATCAAATATTCCCATTCGGCTCTTCGAATTAGCTTGACAACATCATCATAGAGGCCAAGGGTGACTAATGCCTCTTCGTCCACGTACCTCGTTGCCACCAAACGTAAATTGGAAAGCGTTTTCCACCGCGCCTTTTCCTCATCCGTCTTCAATCGAACGCTAAAGGTTGACAGTTGTATAGCCGCCCCCGGTATAACATTGACGTCCGAACCCCTTGCTCGTCCTCTACCTCCCCCCGAGTTTCTACCTCCACGATTCATTATGTCCTGAGTAAAATAATTAATACCTATTCAATCACAAAGAATATCATCACAATATAACATCAATACTATCCCTATCAAAAAAAGTGCCCTAATGCTACAAAATTCCTTCAATTATCATCTAAGCAACTCAATTATCCATCAAAGCATTATATCAAAGGACTAGGAGCATAGGCAAATCACAATTCAAGCACATATCAACAAGAAACTCAATTTCAAAGGTGCCCACCATGTGTTCGATAATTTGCTCCAACAAAGTTCTTCAACCAAATTCAACAATATCAACATGCAAGCACACCATAACATCAATCAACACAATAATCCACATCAAGATAGAAAACAAGCACAAAACACATACCAAATTCGTTCACAATAAGCAAAATCCCGAGCCTACTCCAAAGTGAGTTCAAAAGCATACCTTGAGTTCCAAAAGAGAGCAATAATGGCACAACTATGGACTTATGGATGTAAGTGAATGATTTTGAGGCAAATTCGAGTATATAATGCCTTAGAATTTGCAAATTGTGAAAAGGATTAGGATTCTAGGGTTTTTTGAAAGAAAGAAGGTGAAAAATTTCTAAGGAAAAGTGAGGTGAAATTGTGTTTTAAAAGGGTGCTGTTGCCGCGACACGGGCCGTGACACGGTCGGGCAGCCTGTGTCACAGGTCGTGTCGCCCCACTGGAATCTATTTTTTTTTACTTACTTGACACGGGTCGTGACACGGCCTCAGTGTCCGTGTCGACGCCCGTGTCACATGTACTGAGACTTTAGCATTCTGTCGACGTGACACGGTCGGTGACACGGCCAAAATGGCCGTGTTCTAGCCCGTGTCACGTCCCTGGGAGATTTTTTATTTTTTTTTAAGAACTAACAAAAATAACATAAAAAAAAACTATCCTACAATAAATAAAAACAAGAAAGCAATAAAACCATTGGGTTGCCTCCCAACTAGCGCTAAGTTTAACGTCTTCAGCCAGACGCCTGTAAGAATCACGGTTCCTTCAAAGTCATGTAGGACAACTTCTCATTTTGGTACGAATGAAAGTAGTGCTTGATTCGTTGTCCGTTGACTATAAAGGTCTCTCCATTTCGTGCAACCAATTCAACTGTTCCCGGTGGCAACACCTTCTTAATCACGAAAGGCCCCGACCATCTCGACTTCAATTTTCCCGGGAATAACTTCAATCGCGAATTAAACAAAAGGACTTGTTCTCTCGGAAAAAATTCTCTCTTGTGGATCATCCGATCATGCCAATTCTTCGTTCGCTCCTTGTAAATTCGCGAATTCTCGTAACACTCATCACGCCACTCCTCCAACTCATTCAAATCGAGAAGCCTTTTCTTACCCGCCTCGTGAAAATCAAAGTTTATCTTCTTCACAGCCCACATAGCTCGATGCTCTAACTCAACCGGAAGATGACACGACTTACCGAAAATAAGCATGTATTGAGATGATCCCAATGGTGTCTTATATGCCGTGCGATAGGCCCAAAGTGCATCATCGAGCTTCAACGACCAATCCTTCCGATTTGTGCTCACCGTCTTCTCCAATATGTGCTTGATTTCTCGGTTCGCCACCTCTGCTTGCCCATTTGCTTGCGAGTGATAGGCTAAGGCCACTTTATGCTTGACGCCATACTTCGAAAGAAGTTTCTCCATCAATTTGTTCACAAAGTGAGAACCCCCATCACTGATTAAAGCTCTCGGGGTTCCAAACCGTGTGAAAATATGCTTCTTGAGAAACTTGAGAACAACATCGGCATCATTGGTGATCGAGGGAATTGCCTCCACCCAATGAGAGACATACTCAACTGCAAGTAATATATACCGATTCTCACATGAGGAAGGGAACGGGCCCATAAAGTCAATCCCCCAAACATCGAACAACTCGACCTCAATCACATTCGTCATAGGCATCTCATGGCGTCTAGAAATATTGCCCATCCTCTGGCATCGATCACACTGATTCACAAAAATATAGCACTTTTTATATAAAGTCGGCTAATAAAAACCACTTTGTAATACCTTTGCCGCGGTACGAGCTGACCCAAAGTGGCCACCCATAGGTGAAGAGTGACACTGCTGAAAAATTCCATCCCACTCTTCTTGTGGAACACATCGTCTAATGATCATATCAGCACACCTCTTAAAGAGAAGAGGCTCATCCCACATGTAGAACTTCACGTCATGGAGGAATTTCTTCTTCTGATAAAATGACAAGTCCGGAGGTAGGACCCCGGCCACCAAGTAATTGACGATGTCGGCGTACCAAGGAAATTTGGCCTCAGTCATAAGGAGTTGCTCGTCTGGAAATTCCTCTTTAATATCACTGGTGGTATCGGCCTCTTGCCGTTTATACTCAAGCCTCGATAAATGGTCCGCCACCACATTCTCGTAACCTCGACGATCACGAATCTCAACATCGAACTCTTGTAGTAAGAGAATCCACCGAATCAAGCGTGGCTTTGCATCTTTCTTGTCAAATAGATACTTGATTGTCGCGTGGTCTGTATGCACTATCGTCTTGGTGCCAATCAGATAAGCCCAAAATTTGTCAAAGGCATAGACAATGGCTAACATCTCCTTTTCTGTGGTTATGCAATTTTGTTGGGCTCCATCAAGTGTCTTGCTTGCATAATAAATAGCTCTGAAAAGCTTATCACGTCGCTGGCCCAACACTGCTCCAACAGCAAAATCGCTCGCATGACACATGATCTCAAATGGTTGAGACCAATCGGGGACCACCAAAATTGGAGAACTCACCAATGCTTTCTTCAACGTCTCGAATGCCTGCAAGCACTCAGCAGAAAAATTAAAAGCAATATCTTTTTCTAGTAATTGACTCAAAGGCTTCGAAATTTTAGAAAAGTCACGAATAAACCGTCTATAGAAACCTACATGCCCAAGAAAACTCCGAATAGCCTTTTCATTCGCAGGAGGTGGAAGCTTCTCAATAGCCGAAATCATTGCCCGATCTACCTCCAATCCTTCAGATGAGACTTTGTGGCCTAGAACAATACCATCTCGTACCATAAAATGGCACTTCTCCCAGTTAAGAACCAAGTTAGTTTCTTCACATCTCTGCAAGACTAGAGTAAGATTATGCAGACAAGAATCAAAAGAATCACCAAAAACAGAGAAATCATCCATAAAAACCTCCATAATATTTTCAATAAGCCCATGAAAAATTGCCATCATGCATCGTTGAAAAGTAGCAGGAGCACCACACAAACCAAATGGCATCCTACGAAAAGCAAAAGTACCGTAAGGACATGTAAAAGTGGTTTTCTCTTGGTCTTCCGGGGCTATCATAATTTGATTGTACCCCGAATAACCATCAAGAAAGCAATAATAGTCCATTCCTGCCAAGCAATCCAACATTTGATCAATAAAGGGGAGGGGAAAGTGATCTTTACGAGTTGCGACATTCAATTTCCTATAATCTATACAAATTCGCCAACCCGTTACAATCCTAGTCGCAATCAATTCCTCTTTCTCATCTTTCACTACTGTCATTCCTCCCTTTTTCGGCACCACTTGCACCGGGCTCACCCACTCACTATCAGAAATCGCAAAAATAATCCCGGCATCTAACCATTTAAGCACTTCATTCCTAACAACTTCTTGCATAACAGGGTTCAAGCGTCGTTGGTTTTGCACAGATGGTCTATAATCTTCCTCTAATCTTATTTTATGCATGCAAAGTGATGGACTAATACCTTTAAGACCAGACATAGACCAACCTATAGTTGACTTATACGTACGCAAGACCCTTAACAGTTTATCTAGTTGCTCAGAAGTTAAACACGAGGATACATTACCGGATACGTGCAATTATCACCCAAATATGCATATGTGAGGTGCTCCGGCAAATGTTTAAGCTCCATAGTCGGTACGTCGGGCTTTGAGGGACTGGAATTGGGCGAAATAGGGGTGGAAACACCTGACACGACCTCCGACACGGTCGACATGACCGTGTCACGACCGTGTCGGGTCTGCTCCTCAATTGCCCGTGTCTGAAGATGTGACACGACCACCTGACACGGCCCGTGTCGCAGGTCGTGTCGGGCCTGGGTGGCTTCTTCAACTCCCAGGTTTTTTGCACGACCACCTGACACAGGCTGTTTGGTCGTGTCACAGCCCGTGTCACCCCTGCAGAGCCTACTTTTTCATATTTTTATCTCCTTTTCGATCCCCAAGCTCAAAATCTCTTTCGACATGCTTTCCTCATGCATAGAATCCAAAGAAAACACATATTCGTATAAGTTAGAGTCATTCAATTCAAGTATCGAATCATTAGGAGAACAAGACTTAATCAATCCATATTCCAAAGAATCTCTAGACAATGTATGATCAAGCTGTGACAAGATGCATGAATCTATAGTATCAAGAAAATAACAATGCGCATTATTATCATGAAATTTCATAGCCTTATATATAGAAAATAACACATGCTCATCATTAACACGCAAACTAAGTTCTCCCTTTTTGACGTCAATCAAAGCATCTCCCGTTGCTAGAAACGGTCTTCCTAGAATCAATGGCACCTCGTTATCTTCCTCCATGTCCAACACAACGAAATCCACTGGGAATATAAATTTATCAATCTTGCCAAGCACATCCTCAACAATCCCCTTGGGATATATTATCGAATGATCCGCTAATTGCAAGGTTACCGTACATGGCTTCACTTCTCCCAATCCTAACTTCCTGAAAATCGACAGAGGCATAAGATTAATACTTGCACCAAGATCACATAAAGCTTTGCTAAAGAAAATGTTCCCGATTGTGCAAGGCACAGTAAAGCTTCCGGGGTCCTTAAGCTTCTGAGGTATCTTGCGTTGGAGGATCGCACTACACTTATCGGTTAAGTTCACCATCTCATGATCCTCAACTCGACTCTTCTTGGACATCACATCCTTCAAGAATTTCGCATAATTTGGCATTTGTTCCAAGGCTTCTGCAAAAGGAATATTTATATGAATTTTCTTGAATATATCTAAAAATTTAGCAAATTGAGCATCCAAATTCTTCTTTTGAAATCTTTGGGGAAAAGGTAAATTAACGGGATGTTTATGAGAATTAGAGTTAGAAGTAGATTTAAGCTTCTCAGTCCCTTTTTTCGACATGACAATCGGTTCTTTCTCCAATTCATCACGAACATCCTCTTCCTTTTCGCTTAGCTCCAAGCTCTCTTTCCTCTTCGGCTCACTCTCCTTCTCCTCCGGCACCTTCAGGCCTTCGTACTCCATTCCACTCCTTAGACGGATGGCTTGACATTGCTCCTTAGGATTCAACTCCGTATTACTCGGAAATTGACCCCTTTGGTGTTGACTCCCTACGACTTTGGCCAGTTGGCCAATTTGCATCTCCAAATTCTTCATTTGAGCTCCCATTGTCGTAGCCAGTTGAGTCACATGATTCTCGATCTTGTCCAATTTCCCCTCATCCTGGTTGAAATGATCTCTCGTCTCATTCATGAAGGTAGCCAAAATATTCTCCATGTCCGTCTTCTTCTCTTCGACTATTCGCCATTCACCACCTTGAATCCCGGTGGTGGTTGGAGCACATTCTTCGTGTTTCCATAGGAAAAATTTTCATGATTCTTATTATTCGGGTGATAGAAACCCGACACCGGATTGGAGCGATAATTGCTGAAGTTTCGATTGTTGATGTAATTAGCCTCTGCTAAGGGATCCAGTGGCAACACACTGCCTTGTCCTCCACTCATCTCATCAGCTCCTTTTGTCAAAGCATTCAATTTCGTCGTCAATGACGACATTTGAGCCGCTAACTCCTTAAATGGATCAGAAGACGTCACCTCTGCCACTCGTCTAATGCTCGACCTCTCGGAAGGCCACTGATAACTATTCACCGCCATCTCTTCCAATAAATCGGAGGCTTCCTCCGGTGTCTTATCCAATAAAGCTCCTCCAGCAGCCGCATCTACGAAGGCTCTCGTTTGCCCCAACAACCCGTTATAGAAGAAACAAAGTTGTTGATCATCTGGAAAACCACGTCGAGGGCACCTTCGCAACAACTCTCTAAATCGATCCCACGCCTCGTATAACGGCTCCGAGTCTTGCTGCTTGAATTGAGTAATCTCGTTTTTCAGTTGCATCGACTTGCTTGGAGGAAAATATTTAAGCAAGAACTTCTGATTCAACTCCTCCCAAGTATTAATGCTCCCATCAGAAATCATCAACAACCAACTTCGAGCTTTATCCCTTAGAGAGAAGGGAAATAGACGCATCCGTATAGCATCCTCGGAGACACCATTGTACTTGACCAAATCGCAAATTTGCAGAAACTGGGTCAAGTATTGATTTGGATCCTCAGTCGGGTGTCCACCAAATTGGTTGTTCTGCACCATCGAGATATAAAAAGGCTTCAACTCGAAATTATTCGCATTGACGGGTATATGCGCAATCCCGCCAAAATTCTTGTTAAATTTAGGCCGAAAGTGGTCACGAATTGCTTGCTTCTGTTGTTCTTGCTCTGCCATTATGCACTTTGACTTGCCCCTTCTTTTTCTAGTTGTTGCACTATTGCGTCTAGCGAATGCTTCAACTTCGTCAATCAGGGGTTGTAGTGGTGCACTTTTAGAGCGAGTTAACATGCACGTCCTGAAATCAAGAATAAGAAAGATTATGTCACAAATAAATAAGAAAAAAATATCTAAATTAAAATTTTCACTACCTATCCTAATATTGATATAACTAATTAAATTGGTCCCCGACAACGGCGCCAAAAACTTGTTCGCCTATATTTTTAAAGCTCGACCGCAAGTGTACGGCTTCGCTCGTGGTATGTGGCAAGCAAGGTCGTATCCCAAGAGACCAAACAACCAATTAATCAAGTACTAGATAATGAAAGTGCCAATTTTATTTAGACGACCGAATAAGAGATTGATTAACTAAACTAAGCAAATAAATCAAAAGATAAGAAATCAATAACAAGAAAACAACTAGAAAAACACTTAAGAATAATATATGGGAATGGTAGATTCTAAGACTATGGGTTCAATTAACAGTTGGGTTCCTTCAGATATATCACAATTAACTATTTTCTTTATCTACCCTATAAGATGATCACAAAATTAGCCTATCGTCCCTCTCGAGATCGATAAAACCGTAGATTAAATCACATATATTAGCGTCTCCACTCAACACATGCAATTCAACTCCAAATAGATTAAAAGATCTAAAATCCTCACAATTACCTACTAATCTCTCGATTCAAGCAAGTTAATTATGTCAACTATTAAAGACCTAATATTGAACTCATCACTCGAATTACGAACAAAATTGTCAAACATGTAAAAGAATTGATCAAGTTCTAAACATGGAATAAGAACAAAATACTTGAATAGGGTTCAAAAGAAAAACAATCAATTATAAATAAATCATGCAAAATCCCAACATATTAATCTACTACCAAGTTTTAGAATCAATAAATCTAGCTACTCATGTTCGAATTCAAACACATAGACATATTAGAAATCGACATTCGAATTCAAACACAGACATATTAGAAATCGACATGATGAATAGTAGTTCAAGAGGAACGAGAAATAAAAATTAGGAATCTCGTCGATCTTTCAATCTCTTTGATCCCTTCGTAGTTGATCTTCTTTATGCTTCCCAATTGCTTCTCTTGTGTGTTCTAGGGCTCTTCTCTCAGCGTATTCACGCTCATCCCTTCAAAATAAGGTAAATATGCCTTTTTATATGTCCAAAACCCTTCTCCTTATCCAAAAAGGCAAGCTTTAAAAATATGTCTGCGCGCGTGACACGGCCACTCTGCCCGTGTCACCGTCCGTGTCGCAGCCCGTGTCAGGTCCCTGGGCTTCAAAATTTCTCTTTTGAGGTGACACGGCCTCTGACACGGGCACGGTGCCCGTGTCACTGCTCGTGTTACAAATCTGCACTCTATTTTTCACTTGTTTGACTCGTTTCTTCCATTTTTTTCATCCGTGCATCAATCTTTCATTATCCTGGGGGTCTTAGGTACTCACCATGCGCCTCCAATAGCCAAAAGCTTTACAAATATGTGTAAATATATACAAAAACAAGCACGCGTAATACCTTCCCAACAAAATATAAAATTAAAGCACAATAATACAATTTATACACCAATAATGCAATGAATAAGCTCTAGATACTATATAAATATGGTGTAAAATCACACATGAACAATACATTGATCATACAGCATAAATCATTTATAACATTTAAAGCATAGTAATTTTTCAAAACCCACCTGGTCGAAAGCGAGAGATAAACACACAGAAAAGCAAGTACGTAGGTCGAGGGCTCGACTCCTCAAACACCTACATTTAAGCGAGATAATATATCAATAATCTATCTCACTACTCGAAATTAAGATAAAACCCATACTTAATAAAAATTAAGACTAAAGGGTTTTAATTAGATTTTTCGTGAACTTGGAACTCTCTCATTTTTTTTTGAAAAATAAGACTCGGGAACCAAATTAGAGTCTCAGGACTTAAAATAATTTTCCCAAATTTTTCTGAATTTAAAAAAAATAATTTTTACAATTGAAATCGGTACAAACAATAGACTTCGGAACACAAAAATTTTGCTAAAAAAACATTTGGGCCGCGATGTTTAAATGATGGCCAAGGATTGCCCCACATTTGGGCCTTGCATATGCGAATTGGGCCACACAAAGGGTCCTGGGCCGGAAATTTATGGCCTTAAACAAGGATGGACAAGCAGGGCCTCTACGCGGGCTGGAGCGCGGGTCAGTTGCGGGCCATAAAGCCCGCGAGCTGGAGCTGGGACTTAAAATAAAAATTGCTACACAAGGGGAGGGTTCGAACCCAGACCTCGAACATAACTACGAGTATAATGACCATTGCACCACCATGTCCAGCTCACAAGTAAAATGAAAACGTGAAATTAAACCAAGCCTGCGGATATGACAAGAATCAAACTGAACAGAAATTTGACAAAAGAACCAGAAAAATATTTTCGTACAGAAGCTGCAACAACAAAACGGCAACCTGGAAAAACTCGACCAAATTCTACGACAACATCTACAACGGCAACCGGGATCGAGACTCACAAAAATAATGTGTTTTCAGAGTTTGAAAATATATTTTGAAATCGGGTTTAAAAGGTTTGATAACGAAACGACAAAAATAATTCAAAACAAATGACGGGGATACGAACGATCCAAACCACAAGACGACTGCTCGAAACGACAAAACGAGACAACAAAATCACACGAATTCATTACAGCGGCAACGAGACTCAATTAATATGATAAACGAGAGGTCCAATCATCCCCGAATAATCTATGAACAAAAACGATATACAATCCAATAATTAAATCAAACAATTTAACGATAAATCGATTCGACGAATTCGATGTAATCAACGAATATACTCGAGCACAGAAGTATAACAAAGAGGTTCTCCGAATACCTCTCTTCAGGAATCAACGAGCTTGGTTTACAAACGGACGAGACGAACAGGGTGAACGGACAACGAGACTCGAGACTGAAGCCTTCAAACGCAAGGACTGAGGCTTGCTGGTTCTCGACGGCACGACAGATCTGCTGTGTAGACGTCGAATATGAACGAGGCACTGATACTTTACAGAGTTGACTGGAGGAGACCACCGGAAA